>NW_019091387.1:629902-657828 GCF_001949145.1 Acanthaster planci | reverse complement strand
GGTGCGGCTATAAACGACTGTTAAATGAAATGATGAATTTTTGAAGGATTTTGAAAACGGAAAAAATGATAGTCATGCCTGTCCAGCATCATCAACATTGAAAAATACCCCGGCATGAAGTGGTTAACAGTCCTGCAAATACATTTTTACTAAGACTTGGATTCCATTTAACCTGACAGAAACAATGTTCTTTTTAATCAACACATACTATGTTTGGATTGATCAACGAAAGGTAAT
The DNA here is from genome assembly GCF_001949145.1 of Acanthaster planci. Next base: position 657,591 of record NW_019091387.1, on the reverse strand, counting down.
CAGCTCACAGTTCCTCACCTGCAACATTATTGGGAGAACAAGTTCGACTAAATTTGTTTGTGTATCTGCCACCATTGGGCCAATTTAGCACCATAGAAGCGTCTTATTTGATATCATCAATTCGTTGTTATATCACAGTGAATGAAGACAGGTTTTCTTTACAATGGATGGATGGGTAGCTTACCGATGGACTGATTGACAGCTTTCATGCAGATGTTGTCGTAGTGCTGTTGACCGGCTGATTTGCCGTCAATCGGGGGCTGATCAAAATACAAACAATAAGACCATGCTTTTCTTTAAGCCTAACAGTGTGGAAAATCTTGTATTGGAGACATCTTTACCACAGATGCCAACTTTTGAAAATGAAAATGTGTAATCCTATCGCACTTCCAGTTCCGATTTCCCGACCGACCCAAAATTTTTGGTGCAATCCTAAAAAATCAGCAATTTAGAACAATTTCTTTTTTAAATCCTGTTGTCTTTCTTTCAAAACAAACACCTGTCAACAACTTCTTTTCATGTCAAAGCACTTGTATTTACCTGACTAGCATTGTGCAAGTGTGAATTGTAATTAATCTTTGATAATAATTTTTATTTTAATCACTTTTGTGGCAATCTTTACCAACTTTTGTCACATCCAATCAGCACAGAAGATGGTAAAAAAAATCCTTACCTACCAACCCTATTTAATCAGAAGCAGTACATGTACAATGCATGGACGTACACAGTCACGTTGCATTTGAAGTGCAATTGTGCCTATTCGCCCATTCCTTACCTGAAGAAGTTATCCAACCAAATTTCAAAGCATAGCATTTTATCAGAAATAAAAACTTATTTTCTGCCATGAGTATTCTTCGCCAACAGTCAGCAGAACCATGTACAGGTCCTTGGCTAGTAAGCCACAGGTCAGGAGTCCAAATCTCAACTGATTTAGCTGTTTGCCAGATCACTTCTCAAAGTCTTCCACCAAGACTCACCATAGTGGCATTGAGGTAGTCCATCTTTTCCTTGAGTTCAGGAGACTTGATATTGGCGTAGGGAAGTCCAACCATTATGACACACCTGCCAAGAGAATGAACCCAAACAATTATCTTCCTCAAATCCAGAGTAACTTAAAAACCGCAGAGCTCCCAACATTCAGATTTCAAAAATAGCACTTTTTATAGCAGCCAACAAGTTTGTTCTTTTACTTTACTTTCATTTTCCTGAACACCGCGTCCATTTTATGGTACATTCCTTTTGAAAGTTGTGCAATACAAAACCCCTTCAATGAACTTAGCGCACTTAGGATGCACACAGACTCCTGACCAATCAGACCTGATCAAACTGTCTTGTATCCATGTGAATGCGTGATTTACGTAGCAGGCATTATCACTTCTCAGCGGGCATTATCAAATGTTAATACACAGTCACATGACGCATTTCGACCAATAGGAATTGAAAAACTGTCCCAGGTATTTATGAATTGCCGTTTCAATTACATTGAACCAAAGAAAAGCCCCGCTCATGTATTTGATATGAAATACTGCAAATGAAAATAAATCGAAGCCATTTTCGATGAAGACTTGAGAGTCTCTTTGATTAAGATGAATGTCTGGGACAAAAACCCAATGCCGATACCTGCCCAGGTCATCAGAGAAGTTGATCCCCTCGCTCATCTTGGCACCCACCACGCACAACAAGATGGCCCCATTCACAGATCCCCACGTTCCTCCTGAGCTACACTTCTGAAAGATCAAGAGGACCAGAATTGACAGTTAGTTCTGATATTCTGTAAAACTATAACCACTTGCCGTCAGGGTTGCCGGTACTGGAACCGTATTCTTTATACGCGTGGCCAGGGTCTCTGAAATCGGACAAAGGGAACTGGGTCTTGCAACAATAGACCATACTCATAAAAAAAGACCAGGCTGCTGCGCATTACTGACATTTTTTCACTCTCAATAGTGGAGATAAGCCAGCCTCGTTTTGAAACAGTTTACAACATTTGGGAGATTTAGCGCAAGCGGATTACCACCGGGGACAAAAGCGCTCCACCACTGCAGCGACGAGCCACACAGTACTGCTGCACACTAAACTGGCACCCAGTGAAGAGGTCAGCAGCGCACTGTGCCAAGTTCATGAACAAAAGAAAATTACATAACGCCGCACAATCTGGGCTCTCTTTACAAGGCAGCAGGCCTGGCTGAAATACTCGGGCATCAATAGATGTTGTCTGTCAGATTAGAGTAGAACCAGGCAGCCCTTCGTGTGGGTGTAAGTGTCCAGTAAATGAAGATAGGAATTTTTGAAGAATTTTGAAAACAGAAAAAAAAGAGAATTATCCCGTCCCAGCATCATCAACATTCATAAATGCCCCCCGGCGCGAAGTGGTTAAGGAGAATACTGGAGATATTTGACTATTGGTAACTGCACACAGATTCATTTATCACCCGTGGATATGTCATTCCAGAAGTTCAAAGCAATGTAAAATGTCACCATAAGCCTCCTGGTCAGGAGAAACATCATATGAAAATATTTCCATAAGCTATTAAAAACAGAACAGATATTTCACAATTGAGAAACCCTGCCTTTCCAAACTGAGTGAAAATAATTTCTCAAGATACTTGATATACATGTATTGTGTTCACTATAACAAATGGTTGATTCCAAACTTTATTCAAATATAACTCGCAAAAGGCTAATTTTTCTGGACATTTTCATTTCCATGAAAATGGCATCCAATGGCTTCTTCTTATTTATACATGCACATGCTCACAATTATATTAAATCTCACCTCAATGAAGCTTGCATACTGTCCCAGCACGAAGTCTGCCTGGCCGGCCTTTCGTGGTTCCCGGAAGACTCTCTTGCGCATTTCAATACGCTTGATCACACTGGTGCTGTCCCAGTGATTAAACAGTCGCTTCTCGTAGTCATAGGAAGGCAGGAAACAGACGATGCCACCGGGAACAACGTTGGACACATTGATAAGAACGCGTCCAACCTCGTCCATCTAGGAGAAGTAAATTATCATTTTACATGAAAAACCAAACCTAATTAAATTGAAATTATAAAAAATTCACAGCATTAACACCTGGTCTACTTAGTAAAAGTGCTCTTCTCATTTAGACCAGGTATATACTGTAGACCAGTTGAAATTTCAAGTGTTTTGAGTCTTTCAATCTGCAGTCCAGCCTTCTACACATTTGCATGTGAACTTCAGGAAACACAATATGAGAAAAATTAACTCAGCTCAGTACAGGCTTTGCATGGAGTCACCATGATTGTTTGTCAGGAGTGAGCGCGCTCACCATTTTGGGCAGGTCACGTGACTGGTAGGTGAAATCCAGCTCAACACCAGAGGGGCCTTTGGCCAATGCTATCGGCAGCAACTGCTCCGGTGGAATCACATGACCTGAAATCAACCCATAAACATGAAGTAAATCGAGCAAAATGAAAATCATACTGATACTTTGATGACCAAATAACTACTTCTAGTCTAACAGAATTAAGTCTGGTTTCCATATGGTTGTAGCGTAGACGGTTCGCAAGACGTGAAGACGCAGACAGGAACAGAAGAGATGGTGCATGGCACCATTCCACCCAAAAAATAAAACAAAATTGCATCTGAAACTCTGTATCTTTTGCAGAAAATACCCTCTTAGATTGACTATACTGCCTCATGATACCAAAACTGCACTCCAGTTTCATGTGTTTTGTCGATGGTCAGCTATTTTAATTGATAATATTATTATATATTAATTGTAATATTTAAGCATTAAGGAGAAAATGGTCAAAATCCGTGGAACTAAGCAAGAATGACATTGTTGCACGCCGATAATGCCAGCATGCTTGTTTGTATTGGGATACCACGGCTACTTGACATAGAAGCCGGCAAAGTTGAACCTGGCTCAACTTTGCCGATCGTTCACGGGTAGGTTTGCATTTGTCGGCGTTGTCGGCGACACCTCCATCTAGCATGTTTCCATATGTCCATGTTGCAGTTTGCGTCTTGATTGCATTGCTATCGATATGGAAACCAGGCTTTATTTCCAACTAGCCAGACACTCACACATCGAACTATTAAGAAAGACTTGTGCTGAAAAATCCTTTAATTGAAAAGTGGAGAAAGTGATACTTTGCTGAAAATGCACTCCATTGTATGATATTTCTTCCGACAAATTCAAAATTTTCAACACTCCGAGTAACCGGGTAAAATCTGCTACTTCAACACAATCTGCCACTACCGACTTCTCAGACTTTGTGTGTGTACAAATAAATGGAAGGTTAGCATCAGGCCGAAAGGAGTCAAGGCACTTGACATCCTGATCCATCAGTAATGACTGTGTATACAGATAGCCAGATCACATTTAAGTGTCCTCTGGCATGACATGGTAAAACGTGCACAAAAGATGCCATGCCAGACACCGAAGTCATGACTCATGAAAGCCTTACCGCATGAGAACTCCACGATTCTTCCTTCGTCGACGCCCCCGCAGTACAGCAACTGCTGCTTGAACTCGTCCACGGGCTGCATGGTGCCGCCGGCGACGATCACCGCCCTGGCTTTTTGCAGCACCTGCGTGAAGTGTACGGCCGGGTTGAGCAGAAGGAACTTGATGCTGCACTTGCTGAGAATTTCTACAAGAGACGGGAGAAGATAGAAACGCCACCATCCACTGACTGGAGAACTACACAAGATGCGTGAAATATTGGGCCAATTTCACAGAGCTGCTTTAGCATAAAATTTGCATATGTGCAAAAAACTTCCTTAAAAAGCTAAGGAAAGGCTTCAAATATTTAAACATCCAGAGTTTGGGAGGTAGATTGGCCACCCCAAAACCAGTATATTATGGATTTATCTCTCAAAAATTAACAGGAGAGAAATAAGGGGTGATTTCTTTCGACTGGGCCGATTTGGGAAACACACAAGGTCAAACTTTGTGTTTATGTTAGGTTGATGACGTCATTTGGGCGTAAGGCATAACAGGCATGCATGAAGCATGCATGAACATACATGTGAACTGGCATCGTTGCGGCCCAAATGCATTAAAATGAGTTTTGAGGACGTGTAGAAAATACACATTATACATTAATCTCAATGTATAAACCTAAAATCTTACTCTTAGCTGGTCAAAATAATTGTGAGATTTGTTCCCAAATAGAGTACAATACGTTGAAGGTGGAGAGGAACATATTTTTCCTGGCATACATGTGAGAAAGGACTCGTGTTCACGTGCAGTATGACTATTCGTTGAATAACACGGTCAGCGTAGGAGTCAGCACGGAACCTGGCAGTGTTGCGGGGCTGCTGTGACAGTCCCAAACCTGGCCGTGGTCCAGCAGCACAGCAGCGCCGTCACAGGCAGATGCAACACAACAAAAGCAGTGTGCGAGGCTTATGCGTCACGCTTCTAAATTCAGAGTGCTTTTGCAGACACTAGATAAAAAAATCTGGATATTGTTGAAGCAGTCCTGAAAAATCCTTGGCATATTAGTTGTATCTACGACAACTGGGAAGGTTAAAAATCAACCCTTAATGAGCTGTCCAGGAATGATCAATTCAACTCATCATTGCACGGAAACGTCAACACCGAGTCTCAGTGTACGAGAATCCTGTCCGAAACTACAAACTGCACAAGACCGGGGTATGTTTTATTTTATGACAAAAACAGAACAAATCATGCACTTAAACTTGATGGATGGAACAATCAACATAATGGACAAGAACCGCGCACTACGAGACTTGCATGAAAGATCCACACTGTTTACAACCACATCTCTCATATGATGTTTTTGGGTCACCGGTATGTCATTAACCCATTTTTTGGACATTGTTTCGGCCATAAATGGGAAAAGTGTTCAGTTTTTTTCATATTCATTTTGAAAGACTGTCTTGCCACCCATTGTTTACAGGTTATAATTGGGGAAAGGTTTTCTTTTCCCTATCTCTTTAATAAATAAGCTAAGGTTACCAGCAAATCTGTGTGTGATGTATGTTGCTTTGGGCTGGTATTTAGCTGTTGTTTGGTTAGCATGACAATCACATGGAATTTCGGCCAGTAACCTTGCTTTATTAAGCAAGGTTTTTTTCATCCTTAAGCAAATTTTGCGATTAAGCAGCTCTATGAAATCAGCCCCAGTATTGATGTGGATCTGGGTCAACAGATGCACTGTTTGTACTACTACCTGGGGAAAGTACTAATAAGTGGCAAGATTCCTGACTTTGCATTCCAAAGCCATTCATATAAGCTGAACAACCACATGTGCTTTTGTTCAAAGGTCAACGGTCAGAAAAATATCAGATGCTTGAGTGCAATTTTACCCTTCCGCAAAAAGAATCACGTAATGTTCTTTACTAACCAATTAAACCTGCATCTCCAACAAAATTCCACAAAATGCTGCACAAATATAAAATTAACATAAAGCACAGCTGGACTTTTTATTTTCAACTGCCACGGACGGCACTGTCCTACCTTGTTTATGGATGACAACTCTCCCGTCTTTGTCGGCGTTTGTGAGGGACAGCAGGAAGCCCTCGATGTGCAGGAGAGGAGAGGAGAAAGTCTGCCATTCCTCCTCCCTCCTGTCACTAGCTTCTGAAATTGCAACAAAAATTCACTGAAAACTTCTCTTCTCTCTAAACCTGACTCAGTTTTTACGTCCTGAAAGATCCCAAGAAAAAAAGGGGCCCGTTAACATGTATGTACAATCAGTGCAGAAACAAACACAAGCATGAATACATGTACGTGATAGAGTAAACAAGTTGCTCTGTATTTTATGTTGCACCAACACTCGCAAAGAACTTCAGAATTATTACTCAGCAGCTGGTATCCGTGCACATTGTCTAAGCCCTCATAGGCAGCCATTTATACACCTGGAGAGCGAAAGGCAAGTTGGGGTAAAGTGACTTGCTCGAGGATGTAACATTCTACCACCGCTGGATTTGAACCCCAAACCCAAATCTTGGGAGTCACAAACCCTAACCACTATAACCACACGCCCCATATGGAATCACATTGAAAGCCGAGGGGTTTTCCTCTCACCTGCAGAGGGCGATGTTTGCTTGTCTGTGGGTTTCTGGCTGAGTTCTTGGAGGAACCTGGTCATGGCAGACTGTGGTGGGGCAGAATCCGCCTCCGCTATCTTCACTGAGGGCTGGTACCGCTCTATAAAACCATTCAGCTGTACAAAAAGAAGTAGAAATGCAGTAGTGTCAATGCAATTTTGGTAGAGGAATAAAAAGAAATTATGTAAAATAATTTCTCACATGACTTGAACTTAGTGTTTCACAAACCTCTTGATTTAAAAAAACAATTGAATTTCCTTGTTCAAAACAAAATATTTCAAAAGGGTTTTGATTTTTAAGATACTGCAGGCAAAGTAAAGATAAACTAAGGATGGTAGCAAAAAATAAAAAACCAAACCAAAAAAGATAAAAGTAAGAATTTGCAGAATTTACAATTTAGAAAACAGTTATGAAGTTGGAAACACAAAATGTTGACTGATACCTTTCTGGAGATCTGGCTAACTTCACAATATTTCTGTAGCTGCAGATTGAAAAAAACAAAAGAAAAATGATGTGAACCATCTTGGTGGGGATCACTGAAAGATCACCATATCTTAGACAACGTGTTTCAATTTGGGTACATCAATTATCCCAAGGAAATGTGAGATCAAGATAAGGCTTGCCTGCCAACCTAGAAATAGAGTGTACATGCCAAACAAACTTTGAGGATGGAATAGGGGGCTTGAATTCAAGACTACCTTAAAGAGATTGATGTTGTCAATCTGTGTGGCAAAGAGGAAGTCATTGATGGTGTACAGCTGGCTGGTCTCTGGACCAGTCTTCTGGGTATCTGGCGGGCAGTCTACCTTGCCTCCCAGGCACCGGATCCAACCGGACAGCACCTGCAGAATCTGCTTGATGTACATCAGGTTCTTAGCCTTGAGGCGACTCCTGCAAAACCGCATTAAGAAACAGTGCTTTCTCAATCTCTTTGCATACAGGGGCTTGAGCTCCATGGTTCCTAGAGCCCGGTCTTACTAGTGTCAACAACCCTGTCTTTCATACAACATACACCAAGGGGATTCTGGGTTGTTAGCACTTTTAATGCTTGCATCCAGAATACTGCATGGTTTTTCTTGCACAATTCAAACCAGGCCGGGCCACGACACCAAACATTTACAGTGGATAGTGCACGCGAGGATGTACATCCTACATCACGATGGATTCCAGTAGATTTAGAGACCTTCCTTAATGATTTGTAGGAGGGCAAAGGGTGATTTTAACAAGAATTTTGCATACGCACACGTTACTCTTGATACTTGCAGGTGCAGGAAAATGTTGCGGGCCTTTCCCTTGTATCACATTGCGCGAACAATCAATGGTTACCTACATATATCTGCTAACTTGCTGCATAATGAAACAAGTATATTCCCAGGTCTACTCGTGAGTTTACTCTCGATGGCCCGGTGGTCATATTTCTACTATTTGTGCACTCAGGAACATATCTGTGTTAGCTCAAACCCAGTCCTTAAATTCTTTGGAAGGTGGTTAGCCCAATTTCCAAAGATTTTACAAACCGTACAAGGCCAGAAGGTACTCACCTATATTTTGTCATGTACTGATTGAGCTGTGAGTGGGCACGACATAGCTGCAATGCAGAAATGCATTATTACCATTACCAGTGTTTTGTGTCTCAACGATAGATAGCTCTGATGGCTACCAGTGATGCAACGCAAACCTTAAATGAGAGGAATCCGCTAATTTTGTGTTTGGATTTTGTCAAGCTGTCAGAAAAGCACTCTTAACAAATGTCTCTTTCATGTATCATCAGGAATGCAAAACAGCACCAACATTACATGTATTGGCTGAAATTGGTGGTACACAAGGAAAATAACTCACACACAATATGATGGCAACTTGTCATCTAAAATTTGAAACAAAAATAAAATTGCAGGATACTTGCATTCCAGCAGCATTTTAAATCTTTGCCACATGCATGCATTTATGAACCATGAGAGTTCAGATGTGGGCCTTGGTATGAATTATTGGTGACGATATCTCACCTTTGATGAACTGCTTGAAAAAATGGATACGTTTGCCTACCTGGCCTCCAGTCACCTCTACACTGTACACATTGGAGATGGTTTCAATGAGGTTGTGCGCCTCATCGATGATGACAATGTTTCCGTCCAGACGTATGCCGCATGCATTGCGAGTGGATTCGTGCAGGAGTGTATTGTATGGAAGAACGACAAGCTGAGAGAATTAACACCGAAACTCTTTTTGATGCATTCACTAAACAGTCTCAAAAGTCAGAACGTTTTCATTTTTACAACATACATCACTTTGGACAGGTTTTAAGAGGAAAAGTGTTATGGTATAAATTTTAAGAAAGGCTATTTCAGAGTTACAACAATGTAGCTAGCAATGTGCATGGGCAACCTACTGAGGACCCATGGCCTCTCACGTTAGTCTTTTGTTTCAGTCCACAGTGTACAACAAGTAGAGACTTGATGGCAAGAAACAGAAAGTGCTTAAGTTACAAACTCCTGCACTGATCATGTACTGTATGGTACTGAGGACCTAGTCTCCTCTTATCGTTCCTTGTGAGTCCTCGGCGTACAGCACAACTATAGATTTGATGGCAATGCATTACAAAGCACTACCACAGCAACCCTCTGCAACCGATCTGGCACTCTGTTTACAAAAGTATTTTTCTGGGGACCCTCTGTCCTCTTAAGTGTTTTTTTGCAAGTCTTCAGTGTACCTGTATGGCATAACCATAGTTTTGCAACAATTCACAACAAGTACTAAAACTACATACCTCTGCACCAGGGATGGCATATCGCGTGCCGTAGTACGGACATGCCTTCAACTCTCGGCCAACTTTCAGTAACTGCTCGAGGTCAAGCACTTCAACCACGGCTCTGTCCTTGAAGGAATCCATCTGGCTCGCTGCGTAGAATGGACAGCCAGATGTTGCCTCCTTCTTTCTCTTGGACTTGCCTGGGTCGCCATCCTTGTCCCTCATTTTCTCTGGTCAAAGTTGATTCAGAACAAGGTGAAAACACAATCAGAAGAGCATGGGTTAAGACAGCACCGTTGAAGTTGGTGCGTTCCCAGACTGAGGATGAGACCTCACATCTTAGCATGTAAAAACAGGCAGTGTCTTTGAGACTTCTTAATTTCCAATGGGCTCCACACACTGGGAAGACTCTAGCTTTTTCTGCATGTTGTTAGGCCTGCATGTTGGTCTCAAGAACACACACAAATAGAGCACATTAATATGACCCACCATCCCAAAACCAGGCTGTAGGTAGGTAACTTCATAACCATAAAACAGAGGAACTTCCACTCCTCAGATATTCATGGAAGTTTTATGGCTATCACTACCCGTAAGAGGCTTACTGCAGAGAGAGTTTCGATTTAACGTGGATCACTTTAAATTGTAAAAAAAGCTGAAGGAGAGGAATTGTCCCACATCACAAATACCAACTTTGGTATGTTTTGGTATGGCGGGTCACATTTCTGCACGTGGGTTATTTCAGCAAGTTGACCTCATATCCGATATGGAATTATAAGCTGAGTGACCTGAGATTCTTCAAGAAATGAAAGACACTGGAACCAACTCATGGTACAAGTGACCGAGAGAAGAAACTTTTCACAAAGGACAGCAGCATTTCTTACAGTGGCACAGTGTACATGGACAGGCAAGTTCCACTATGGCATTCCTGTACATGTACCATAGATGACGTATTTTCCACAAGCTTTTACGGCCTCCCCAAAACCAGTGTTCCTCTCAAAGTCTGAACATATTGGCTATCAAAATTACTTTGCCTTTCACTTGTAAAACTGAAGAAAAAAAAACAAAAAAGTGGCAACGAAATGTTTCAATGAAGAGAAACAAAGTGCCTGAATATCTCATGCGATTCACCTGAGGTCATTTCAAGCCAAAGTAATTGTAAATGTGCAGATCACCACACAGGGTCATTTGTATGCACATTCAATCATTTCAGACACACAGAAGCATCATTTCAAACATACATTTGTACCCACGTGTGTAAAAACATGACCACAAGTGTCTTAAATGCGTTAATATGGCTTAAATGCAAGTCACAATATCACCTAATATTGTACCACTTTACTTGTTCATGAATCAAACTCAACTTTTTAGCAATAACTTTGCTGGGGGAGGACATGTGTTGACTTCCCTCATTGTTAGTGCCAACATTTCAGCGTGTATGTGCTCAGTTATGCTGTTTATTAGAGCTCACAGGTCACTCATCAGGTGTGGTAACTGTGTGATCTTCAAGATGGCCACATCTTGAATGACAAACCACATTTGGCTGGGCCCTTCATTCATGGCTACATGTAATGAAATGGAAATTTTGAATGAAAGTCATGTAACAATTTAACAGCACAAGTAATTACGGCAAAGATCGTGAACACAGTCCTCTGTTCGTTTTCCTATTAATGACAACTGTTTGTAGACAAAACATTTGAGAGCAACTGGAACAAATGCCAACTGCATGTACTTTCATACTAATTTTCACTGTGGGAAATATTCTGACTTATCTGTTTTAATTTCTTTTTGAGGACTGCATCCTTGAGCTAGCCAGTCAGACTTAGGAATTCCACAGCCGGGTCAAACACATCCACAGCAAAGGTTTAACTTTTTAACAAGTTAATCTGCCCCTGTTTAGGAACAAGTCTAAATCCAGTAAAGTACTTTGATCTAGCAACTTGACTGTCAAAGGCCAAGACTGACAGAGGCCTAACAAAGGTTTTTTAGGAGGGGGTGGGCACAACCAATCTTTCCTGTTCATCCAAACTTGAGAATCAGTCATTAAACTAAAAGAACAAGTTTGTCATTTCAAAATCATACATTTTTAGGAAGAAAAATACATCAGCAACTGGGCATGAGAGATTTTAATCAGTTTGCAAGTTCTTGTCAGATTATTACTTTAAGCTGTTTTTTCTACATATACAACCAAGTCTAATAAATCTTCAATAAAGTCCACAACAGCTAGCAGCCTTGATTGCAAATCTGATGACTGACACGACTGTCATTCAGCAATCAACTTCACAATCCTGCTAAACAGAGATTTGTTCTTCAATACAAACGACGACAGCAACAGCAAACAAGTTGCATATGAAACAAAGTCCATTTGGTTTGCAGGACTAATAAAACTTTAGCGTGGGAGGATTGAATCTTGCAGAAGAGATTGACAAACTCAAATTACATTTTAATTGCCAAACTGGAGAGTGACATCCAAACGTGTTGGCTCATATCAATTTTAATGGTTAACACTGTAAACAGTATGTGTGAATAGCCAATCACAGCCATGGAATCCAGAGACTGGTTCCCTAGCAATACAATCGCTAGCCAATCGGCATGAGTTCTAACCCAACTGAATGCAAATTTGCCCCTTTATCAACCACACTCAACTTCATTTAGCACATTTCGTCAGCAAGGGATGAGACATGTTCACTGCATTACAACAGTTCCAGAGATAGTTATGGCCAATCTGTGCAGTTAGACTTAAAGTGGAAAATGGCCAAGCCGAAGCATTACTGTACATACATGTATGTTTAGAAGAGATGCTACGTTCTGTTTTGATATAAAATATTTTGGAAAGTGATTTGACAAATTATTTCAACATTTTAATGGACGGACATACCTCAAGACTCCAGTATTGAGGAGGTGTGCCTGAAGCCATAGTACATGTACACTTGAGCAAGTGAAAACCAAAAGCCATCTGGAAACTGTTAATAAATTGGGGCTAAGCGTTTCATCATGAACTCAACCCAGCAGTTTGCCAATCTGGACTTTAACAACGTATCTACCACACCTGGTAGCATGGTTGGAACAACAGCACGCGACACTGTCAACTGCATTCTTTTGGTGGTCTCTACCATTCTCCTTCTGTCATTAAACCCTTTGTGTCTCTTAGCTCTTAGAAGAGTTGACAACGTCCAGGAAACGACCAAAATATTTCTGAGATCAATCACGACTGCTGATCTGGGCGTTGGGATTTTTCTGGCCTTACCCGCCACTGTTGCTGCACTCACGCAAACTGATAATTTTGAAGTGAAAGTGCTTTGTGGTGTGCAGGCATTTGTATCAAAAGTGTGTATCTACACTACAACACTATCGCTTCTGTTCCTGACAGTAGACAGACTCATAGCCATAGAGTTGGCATTGCGTTACCCTTCTCTAGTGACTACAAAACGAGCACGAATCTTAGTAAGCTGTACATGGTTTGTTGCCACTTTGATTGAGTTGGGACATGCTACTGCAACACAGTGGACACCGGTCTACTCTGAAGGTGCTCTCTCCTGCGTGTTTTTCTCTGAGGAATCCCATGAAGCAAACCACATCATACAGATGTGTCTCTCAATAAGCTGTCTGTTGGTGGTACTGATAGCATATACCCGACTGTTTCTGATCTCGTGCAAGCACGCTAAGCGCATCGCTGACGACAACCAAAATGCTCAAGCTGCAATCGCAAGACCAGCAAATCGCATCCGCACCAAGACCTTGAAGACGGTGCTCATCATCGTGATATCCAGTTTTGTCTTCATCATACTGCCAATGATGTTTGGTTCTCTGCGACCATACATGACAGAAGCGACCGACCACATAGCATCCATGCTGATGTTTGTGCTGCCCACACTGACAAACAGCTGGTTCAATACTTTCATCTATTACCTCCGCAACAGGGAGTTTCGTCAGGTGGTACACCATCTCCTGGCATCTTCCTACCGACGCCTGAGAAGGCGTTTTCCTTGTTAAGCCTCCTGCTAAGGTAATCAGAGTAACCCGCTCCTTTATGTGTGTGTATAATCCCCAATCTGTGCTGATCAATCAGTTCTACGGAACTAGAGCGACGTGTATATGTACAAGTATTTGTGAGTACTTTGGTTGAAATAAGAGAGGATCTGGTTTCAATCCTACATGGTGGACTTTGTCAGCAAAAAGAAAGAAATTAGATATGATTTGACTTACTGGTCAGTACAAAGGTCATCTCTTTCAAAACTTGCTGTTACTTGAATGTCACACCACTGGTTACTCGCAACTAAAGACCGGCCAGGCACATATTTATTCCCTTTCATATATATCATTTTTAGTCAGAGAGTCAAAAGAATTATGATGGATTTCCAACAATTTGGTTCTAGAATTTTACTTTCATTTCCCTAAACACCCCAGTCCTTTTTATGGTATACTCCTTATGCAAGTTGTAAAATACAATCTCCTTATATGGATATGGTTCGTATGTGGAGAGCCAAGTGCACACAGACTCTTGACTAATCAGAGTCGATTAAACTGTCACATACATGTATCTAGGTGTCAGTGCATGACTTATGCAGTGGGCATTATCACTTCTCAGCAGACTTTATCAAGGTTAATACACAGTCAAGTTGCATGTTGTTGAATAGAGAGACATTCTGAGGCATTTACGAATACCATAGTTGTATAAACCTTGTGGTAGTTGTTTTTCTTGGCCCAAAGTCTACATCTAGAATTGATCATGCTTTAGTCTCTTCTACAAGCGGTAACAGTGTTGTCTCATGTGATGCTACAGACTCCTGTGTCTTTTCTGATCACAGTCCAGTTAAGCTTGTTCTTGATCCATGCTGTGAGCATTTGCATATTAAGGATAGACCTTATCCCAGTAGGTAGCAAAACCTCTTGTTGGAAAGCAAGTGAGCCACAACTCTGATTGGGTAATTGTTTTAAAGGAAAAGAGTACTTTTCGTAATTCTTATCCAGCTGGATTTAATTAAACAACACACCACAACCACTCACTGTACTTTTGCCAGGAACGGAGTTGCTTCACGTTATAACTTCAATCGGATCAATGTTCTCACAGTTTCATTGGACATGTGCAAGGCAACTGAAACCTGTTGTAAATTTTAAAAATTTTCCAGACAAAAATATGCTTTTGTTTCGTGTTGAGTTTGCTTTTGTGTTTTACTTTGTCCTTTCATCAGGTCTTTGAAGTAAGATGGGGTGAAGTTGCCTCTAACAAATTCACAACTGACACTGTTAATCAACGAGGTGTCTTACATGTATCTCCTATTTCATTTTTGATGTATTTAGATGGTTTGATTGATAAGTTAAAAAAAAATAGTGGTGGTGTTGGTTGTAACATAGCAGAGTATTGAGCTGGTTGTCTGGCCTATGCAGACAATATTTCTGTGCTTGCACCAACCTGAAAGGGCCTTCAATCGATGATCACTATTTGTGAAAATTGTGCAACCGAGTTTGATATTCTTTTTCAATGGTTCCAAGTGTCAGCTTTTAGCTTTTAGGAGGGGTAGCTGCCAAATTTACAGCTGACAACACGTTTAATACAAACAAAGTTATGCATTTAGGACAAAACATATAGATAGTCCAGATAATCTGGTCACAAAGGCCAATACTAATTTTTGGAGCACTTGAAATATGTTCAGAGCTGAATTTGTCCACTAATCTCACGGTGCAAGCTGAATTTGTCCACTAATCTCACGGTGCAAGCTTTTTAACCAGTTGTGTTGTTGCTTTTATGGTGCCCCTCTCAATTTGGGGCTTTTATCCAACTCAACGTGTAAGCGTTCCTGTGTTCAGTGGAGGAAGGGTTTAGTTAAATGCGGCACCTGCAACCTTTGACACAGAGTTGACATTGCTGCTTTACTGTTCAATAGTCTCCCACTCAAAATTGGGATTTAATGTAAGCTGTAGTCATACTCTGTGTGGCATTATGTAACCTGTGTTCAAAGTTTGGAAGAATACGACTGAATTAAACTAAAGGGCTCCTTTAAAACATGGCTTGATACAGTGACTTCAAATGTGAGATTTATGTATTTATTCTCAGGGATATGATCGCTGTTAGAGACGGCAATGTGGACTCTCTAATTTTTTCAATGTCACTGATGTTATTGACATTATCAAGGACACAATGTGTAAATTAATCAGTTTCTTGTGGAACTTTTCTGGGAGGTAACTGGGAGGGTGATAACTTTTTTCACTGCGCTACAAAATTGTGCAAATAAAGATATTACATTGAGTAAACAAACAAGCCTATGCGATACCGAGGCTGGCAAATTTGAGAGCATGTTCTTCAAAACACAGTAACAGCTACTGAGCTACATGTAGAAACAGTCTTACAGGTTCACCAACTGGGGCTGTTTTTTGGGGTTTTTTTCTTGAATTTCAAGGGTTACAAGGCACTCAATCTTTACAAGGAAAGGGCGCCTGGTCCACAAATAGTCTTTAAATGCAACTCCTCGAAGCTTTATAGTCAGATCAATTTACCTTTCTTCTTCTTCTGCATCTCGAGGCATCGATCGTTGATCAAACTCAATGATTTCAGCTTCTTCACAGCTTCATTGATGCACAAGTTCTGCAGGAGGGGAAGCATCATTAAACAACTTTCATTTTTACTCTTCGGGACCCTTATTTCGGTTGTTAAAAATGAAATCACTTCAAAGAATTGCAAATAAACTAGCAATCTATTATTGAGCTTTTGAAAAATCCACAATTTGGCCGGACAGATATAGATGTCCGGATTTTTTTTTACTTTTGATTGAAAAAAGAACACAAAAATAATACAGAAACACAATTAAAATTTGGAATTGCTGAACTGTTAAAACCAAAACAATTCTGATTAAAACCTCCAGTGCAATGCTGTCTACAACTTTCTCATTGTCTTTGGTAAGTCGAGAGAGCCCAAAACCCACAGGCATCATTGAGCTAGCCATTTTAGCCAGTCACAGTGCTGGCAACATGAAAGGTTTGTCACAACCCTAGGAAAAATTTGTCCATCAAACGCACAGCAAAAGTTGTCATTTAAACTCCCAAGACATACATGACCATGGAAGAATTACGAATTCCGCAGGCAAAGTTGACTGCAAAGAGCCCAATATTACTGAAATGCGAGTTCTTTCCTGTGAACAAAATGTGGCGTTCAAACATATAGGGCGCTAAGACTTTTTGCCTTGTCGTCTACTGACCTGTCTTGATCCTAGCGTCACCACTTTGGTTGTTTCTCCAAAAGGACTCTTCTGAACCTCGTGAACAAATTGACTCAGTTGGGAATGGGTACGGCTACAGTAGAATATCTACCCAAAAAAGCCAGAAAGAACATGAGTATTATGAGATATGGAGTACCGAGTACCGAAGTGAATACGTCACGCGCACAATTAGTGTGTAAAAGGCATTAGCGCGAGAGCCAGCGCGTGAACCAACACGCGCGCGTACTCCATTCACTTGCACTGCACTTTCTGGTTCACAGTGACGTCACACTTCGGTACTCTATACGGTTTGTCGCCCAAAATGGAGTGAGCAAGTACTACTTCACCCAAAATTGGGGGGGGACACCCCGTCACACTTTCTGTCTGCCATGATGCTTTCTAGTTACCTTGGTAACATGGGGTTCTCCCTCTTCCTCCTCCTCCTCCTCCGAGTCACTGGTTGATCTGGTCTCCTCATCGCTATGGTAATCGGCCACAAGGATGCTTTCATCGTCAGCGTCGGGCGGCTTGAGGATGTTGTCGTTCTCGTCTGAAGGATGGGGCAGGTCAAACTCACCTGGCGGACCAAGTCGCTGAAGAGAAAGGAAAAAGAGATGAATTTAGAAAAAAAACCGTGAAGTGTGCAGTGTTATAACAAGATACATCATGTGCATATTAAGCAACGAGGCAAATTTCATGACGTTCACCAGCGTAGTTTCAATTCGATCACAGTGAGATAAATAGACCAGGAGCCGATTTCACGAAATGTGGCGTAACTTTGCACCATGTGTAAGCCTTGCACAATTAATTCGTGCCGTACATGTAGCTGCGCAATATACTTAATGTTTGATTTCACAAAAGTTGCTTAGCTGCAGAATGTTTTGATCACATTAAATTTCTTAGACAAGGACAATAACGGCCTTTAGGACAGCTTTTCCTTTGCAATATTACAGTAGTCATCAAATAGTCGTCAAATTACCTCCGCCAGCCATTTTGAAAAAGCTTTCAATTTTTTTCTTCGTCAGAACTGGACACAAAATTTTGAAAGTTCTCTCACAGCCCAAAAAGTTTATTACTTTTGAAAATAAAGCTGAACATTTCTCATGTAAGTCTTCAGCAATGATGAGCCTTAACCGAACACAATGAGTTAGTCAAGTCGTTCATTTTCGCTTTGTTCAGTGCAACTTACGCCACCTAAAATGATTGTGTAAATTACGCCATAACTTGTTGCGTACGTCACGGACATACCCAGCGCATAAGTTTCATGAAAATTGCTCTTGCTTCGTTGCGCAAAATACGTAACAAAATGTGGCATAAGTGACATTACGCCGTTACATTAACTTTTGTGAAATTGGTTGCAGGGTGCTACTGACACAATGCAACTCGGTAGAAAATGAGACAAGAAGTAGGCAGACACCTTGCGTTTGACAGTGGCCTTGTGTTTAAGTTCCTGTCTCATCTGCTGCAGTTTGGCTTCTCTCTTCATCAGCTGCTGCTGCTCTTCCTACAAACAGCATAAACGAAAAAAGGAAAATCTCACTATAACTGCCACTCCTGTAGGATATTCGTGAAAAGCACATGTGCTCAGTGCAACATAATTCCTCACGACATCTAACCACTTGTTTTGGGGTAATTTGTTAAATTTGTTTTGAATTTAAATTGTTACCTTGTTCCCATTCCTACTTTTACTAAATGATGCTTTCTTACTTTCCCTCTGAAAAAAATCAAAATCATTTCAGATGCAAACTCATGATCTTTCTAGGTGGGGGCAGATATTCATGTTCCTTTGCAAAAGTCTTCAAGAAGTTTACATTACATCCAACTTGCTTTTGTCTCGTACAAGTCTTGCTTCTCAAAATCACGTTACTACTTCACTATTTAGCTGTTACAGAACCACATGTACCTGTATATACAGGTGGTTACTGTGGGAAGTCAAAACATTGCTGGGACACACCAAAGCCCATACAAGCTCGTCCAAAAGGAAAATGACCCATAGCAAAAGAAAACATCCCCTACAAGCCAGCACCGGCCAGAGCATTTAAGAGGACATGAAAGGCAAGAGTGCAAAGGAAAACTACTTAAACTATGCTCCCAAATGGAGTTAAAGTCGATTCAACATTGACTTTAAGCCTTATTATCAAAGGAAATGCTAATGACCTTACATTAATTAAAACTGATGTAAACATCCTTGGAGTTCAACTCCGAAGAAGTCTATAAATGCATTTGAAAGTTTACATGAATGTTGCAGTGCAAGACAGATCTGGAGCTGCACAGGGGAGGGCACCGGTTTGCTCATTTGGAAACCCTGCAAAAAGATTAGGACTGAAGAAGAATTAGAATTCAGAAAGCTAGACTTACCATCAGCAAAGCAGCCTTTTCCATCTGTGCCCGCTTGTTGTCAAACTCCAGCACCCAGTCTGGCTCGGCACTGGAGGACGGCTTGGCTGGATTGCTCTTAGCCAAGTTGGAACTCCTGCATCACAAATGATGAAAGCAATACCATGATGACGGTTGAATTTTGGTCTCTGCCACTCGAACCAGGTGCCAGACCCCTAGCCATTTTGGGATGACTCTTCGAAGGAACTTGCCAATGGTATTATTCCAGAGCAATGCTATTATCCCACAACGAATTTATCCCTGGCATGGTATCATTTTAAGCCAAAAAAAAAACAAGATACCACTACCAAAGCCCTTGACTATTAAGGAGGACTTTGCAAGAGCTGACCCTTGGTGGTCATTTGTTCAAGATTGATATGGCATTTCTTGCCATGCTGTCACTTTTTTAAAATCCATGACAATATCAGAGCAATATTTACTAAAACATGTGGCCATGGCACACGGCCACTTGAGGGCTCCTCACACCGCTCGACCTCCACGGACTTGTTCAAGCCTGTGCGTTTGTACAAACTCACTGGGATTCACTAAAGCGGGGGGACGAGAATAGACGTCACCCAGTGCTGAACATTACGCCACAACATCTTGACGCTTCCTCCCTGTTCTGACACAGGAAATCGCTACACTGTCTGCACCTCATTGGGCCTGGACTGGTTAAGGATTTAAGACCACTCAGTCACACTTTATTCACATTATATTTTGTGCAACTGTCAGTACTTTTTATGGTGAAGCTATTTTGCTCATTAATGTTACTTCTTACTCTGTGAGACAGCATCTAGCATGCATATTAAAACCTCCTTCTATGGAAAGTGGTGCAAATGGCATGCCAGGGTTCCTGCACCTAAAAGGACAATTAAATTTCATGACTTTTCCATGACTTTTTCCACGACCAAAGTATGAAAATCCATGACCCAATAACACAATTTCTTGAACTATTTGGCTTTTTAAGTTGCAAATACAATCACACATTTTTATGCACTTATTTCTGAGAATAGAAATCCCACACGGTGTTTGAAAAATTGCATGACTTTTCCATGATGAGTCATTTTTTACAAAATTCCATGACTTTTCCAGGCCTGGAAAACATATTTCCATGACTTTTCCAGGCCGCGGGAAACCTGCATGCACTGGTGTGGCACAGAATGCAACTCTGCCAATGTAGAAGGATATTTCAACTCAATGAAGGAAATACCGACTCAATACATGGATTGGATTGCACATGCCTGTGCAATTTTAACAGGGCAATGTCGTGTTGCCAAAGCACATGCCCAAAGACGAGGCACTTCCGTGGTCGTTCAGGAGCAGCAATAAAATGAAATGGTTAAACCGACTGTACAGCTTCTGTATGTGTGAACAGAAATTTGAATTATGGAGGTTACGCACGGCAGCCATCGCCACGGTCGCATGCTTTTGTTATGGAAGATATGCACCAAAAGTCTGCTCATGTGTAACCCCATGGAACAAAACTGACCGGGAAGATGGCTGCCGTATATGACCTGTATACATGTACATGTACTACATGTAGCATTCTAATTCTTCAAGTGTAATCGCTGTGGTGAAGACTGTCACTCCCGCATCCCTATTCTGCTGTTCCAGCGCCAACTGACTTCAAGGTGCATATTCATGGCCAGTTATGACCGACGGATGCCTGAATTTTTCTTTGAATGGAAACATCAATCCTAAAAAGCGAGAGTGAGAAACTGCTTTCTTTACACCTACCCTGGGGTCCCTCTTTCCCCTTTAAGTATAGCCTCCACTTCCAGCCGCTGTTGTGTCTGGTGGTCACTCAGCCACTTCAGAGCGCCACAGATCAAGCTGAGTGACTTGCCCTGGTGGTGAATAACATGCCAGTACAGTACATTCAAAAGAATGAGACTTTTCTGAGTATGTTTATGCATAAATGGTTCGGCGCCTCCTAAACTACAATAATAACTTGGTTATTTTCATGATCACATGCACACTGGCATTTTGATTTAAGGATAAGTTGCACAATATTACCATAAAATTCAGTTAAAATATTTCAATTTTTCAATAGCAAGTCTTTGAAGCATGTTCATCCGCACTGATCCCAGTCCCACGGCCACACAATGCATACCTTGGAACCAACTTGCCAAATAATTATGGGGTGGAAAAACAGATTTTGAAATACACTGTATCTAGGGGAATATTTTTTTTTAAAAAGTCTACAATACATGTAAAAGATTTCTTGTTTATGTTCAAAGGTTGTTCTGAACCTTTGGGATAACGACAGAACTTGAAATTGTACATGTAGAAATGCATTTTTCTTGTTTTTGGACGACTTTTCAGTTTTTGTCAGAATTGTGAAGGTTACACATAAAACATATAGGCTTCAGATACCCAGGTACCCATGTTTTAGTTCGATGGGGTGCCTGGTTCCTGTACTACCTGTAAACCACAGCACTAGTGATGCCATGAATGAGACAGCACCATGCTGGTTCACTGAAACAAAACACTAACATTAGAGGCAAGTTCACTTGTACAACAGCTAGACCAATCGCTAAGGCCTCTCTGGACAATTGGTAGGAATTTTTCACAATTTCTAACATTTTTTCTCCAAATGACTTCTACATCCTTGAATTATGTGATGACTTCCATAGGCTACAAAGGTCCTTTTGGACTTGTCTACACACTTTGTAAAAGAGTAAAAAAAAATGGAGTGCAAACAAAATTGTGAACCCCTCGGTGAAAATGAGTCATAAGGCCACACTTTAGTCACTTTGTTCCAGTTTGCATTAGAAAGTGAAAGGCCAGCTCTTTGCTTTGATGTATCACCCTCTTTGCATCCTGATGCAAAGGGACATTGTGCGGGTGAAAAAGGCTGACACATAGGCTGTGTTTGTTTCACACGGATCAGGATCACGATCAGTGATCCATTGTTGGTTTACGGACACCAAAACATGCCTAATAGATGGTGCGAACCAGCGTTTGAATCACTGACTGAGATCTGGTTCCATGTGAAACAAACAGGCCCTTAATATTGGTTCCATGGTACAAGATTACAAAGCCTGTCACTCAAAAGCATCTCTGGCATTTTTAGACTCGTTTACACAGACCTGGTTATGAATGTATGGTACAGATGTCCTAAGATCTGGGTCCTAAAGTTGTGGTCCAATTATTTTTCATGCCCACCACATCTGACGGGTAATTTTGTAAGTTTAGAACTCAATCTCAAATTTCCAAGAATGATTAAGTAGTAAAAATTACCTGAAAACAAATTGAAAGTAATTTCAATCATTTTCAGTGATACTGACACGTCCAAGTCAAATTACATGTCAGGCACAACAGGGGAACAAAACTGTCCCATGTTTGGAAACCAAGGTTACAGAAGGAACCACTGTGCCCCTTGCGGGGTGTGGTGGTCAAGTGGCCAGATTCGTTTATAAATAACTTACTGTCCCTGTGGGGCTTTCAAATATCCCAATCTTGCCCTCCTCTATAGTCCTGTACAGTGCCCTCATGAAGTCCTCTTGGATGGGGTAGGGGTCAAAGGGGAAGGGAAAAATCGGCCGTATGCCTTCATCGTCTGCATCCATGTCATCGCAAGCCGAGCTCATGGACACATCGGGGTCTACGCTTACTGGTGCGGGAGGCGATTGAGTGGCTGCCATGATGTCTCCAAGCTCAAATCCCAAGGCAACTCCCGACCTCATGTACGCGGAACACCTGCAGAATTAAAAATAAAGGAAACTTTATCAATTTTTTTTTTCAAATGTCTGCATGACTTCAACACCTGGCCCCGAGTATTTCACCAGGAAAGTTTGATGCGTCATTTCCAAATCTCAAATTCAAGAAATGGTCCACAAGATTTTTCCTAAGCCCGCTTTATGTGCAGGTTTACTCTTCTTCAATGTTACAAATTACTTGGCATTGCTTTGGGGTCAAATGTAATTGAAAAGTGCACTCTGTGAAACATTCAATATTGTCCATGCTTTTCAAGACAACTGAGGGCGCTGTGATACCATTCAGGAAATTTACACTGTGAACATCAGTATCTCTGCAGTGAATGAAACCAAACGATAGAGCCAAGTCCTACACAGATGATATATGCACATGTATTGAACTTTTGAAAAGACCTGCAGAATGAAAGTCAACTTTATCCACAATTTTTTTTTTTTACTTTCTGCAGCACCAGATCCTGAGTATTTCACCACAGTGCAGTGAATGGCCTACGTGTAGGTATGTACCTTAAATGGCAACATGTCCATGTGGTTACATTCCCTGCGATGCAGGCTGTCTGTTTAATATGCATGCATGGGTACATTTGGACTTTTTTGGGGGGGGGGGAAGGGAGCCAACTTCCCCATAACCATACATTGGTCTGACTGGTAGGGATTTCCCTTCAGGATTTCCGACAATGAGTGAATGTGCACACCATGGAAAGTGCCCGGGGCAATTTATATTTCTGGCGACATGAATGAGGAATTGAACCTGCGATGCATGACACCAGTGAATTGTCCAAAATGCTTTAAGTGCAGTGACTGTCTGGTAAGATGGGTTTCCAGCAAAAACACTTGCTTGGATACTTTAATAAACAGATTGGGAGACAGCGGAGGGGCCCCACTTGTTTGTTTTACTTAGATTACATTCTAGACTAATAAGCCATTTGCGAGTTAAATTTGAATAAAATCTGGTGCACTGAGTTATCCGACTGCACATAAACATAACGATTTGAATTCCCCAGACTAAAGACACTGTTTTACCTCGTGATTCGGGGCAAGCTTTCGCACATGAACTGGTTCCTTTGTGCCCTTCTTATTAAGAACAGTGTATTGTTGCAAGGCGTCTCTTATGTAACTAAGCAAAGCTTGCCCTGAATCACCAGGTATAGCAAGGTATTCAAGCCACCAAAATAATAACTGGTGACAATCCAGCCTGTTGTGCCCACGATGAAAACAGAAACACTGCATGTACATCAAGAACCATACATCTTGGAGACAGACACACAACAACTTCAAATCAATGCAAATTCTCTTTCAGGGATGCGCACCTGTTGGCAGTAAGTTGGATTTCATCCTTGTCCTGGGTCTGGGGGGGGCAGAGGGAGAAACAAACTGGATTTTTTTTTCAAGGAACAACTGTCCAAATCTTCCATCCATAAAGAGTCCTATTAACCCCCCCCCGCCTTCTTACATGTTGGCACTTTCCATTCCTTAGAAAAATTCAACAGATTTGAAATTAAAAAACAAAATAAAATTGGCAACATGTCTTGCGGGGAAGGGGACCAACTTGTCCCTCTACCAACCCCCCCCCTGAATACACAATGGGAGGCTTCAAGACACTTGGTAGAAGCAGACAAACTGGTCCTTTTCCAAGCTTGTGCACAAGCCCAAGATTACTAAGCATGCCCACAACTGCCCGGGCATGCCCAGAACTGGCAAGAAGGAGCGGGGTGTCTGCCGCCACTGAGCATTTCTAAAGCCTCGCCCAAAACTCATCAAAGATATGTTCAACATCAGCTCATATCTCCAAATTCCAAAACAGCCTGTAGGCCTACATGTACACGTATTTAAAATCTGCAAGACAAGCATATTGCACAGGCAGAAATGACACCTGTTGCCCACATTCACCCATTCTGTGCACAAAGACGGGAAAAGGGGTGCATATGTTGGCATCTGACTGGCACAAAGGGGGACGTACATGTAGATACATGTATGTACCCATTCTTCTCCTGGGCTTCAACAACATGATCAAATGTAGGTCCCAACCACCCCCCTTCTCACAGTGGCACAACCCATGAATGCATTCAATTCAAATAACATTCAGCAATGTACAATGTGCTGTCGCCAGTTTACACTTCGACAACCAAAGCATGGTATTCATAATTCATAACATGAAATGATACGGGTATGAACGCTCCCGCGCCAACATCACATGATCGACACAAGAGCTGACAAGAAGAACAGGTAAGTGAGACGGCACATGCATATTATTTGTAACAAATGTGCAGATTATTCAGGGCACTCACACACTTTTAGGCATTAGACACTCCGAGTCTCCTTTTTAACTTCTATAGAATCTGCCTACTTTTTTTAAACTACAGTTGAGGAAAGCAACAGTTGAACAGCTGGCTGACAGAAATCAAATAGGCTTCCCTGTACATTCTATTAATGCCTTCAACTTCATGACTCCCCAGAAAGTGTTAAAGGGCCCCAGTCAAAAAATTGGGAGGAGACACCAGTTCCCCCCCCTGGTTCAGCTATCAGTGTCTTTGATATGTGTTTGCTTTTGTAAAGGACGGCAACTAAACATGTGCACTGTGGCCTTGGCACAATCACAGTAATTTATATTCTTACTCACTTACTGAGTATCACTGATCACGTTTTTGGGTGATACATTTCAAATCATTGGTTGTCTTGATCAATTTTTGATGAACATATAAAGTGTAGTGAGAATATTTTCAGCAACGAGGAAGAAAAAAACACTGAATTTATAGCCGCCACATTGAGCGAGCTTAAGCGCCTGGCAAAAAGTACCCACAATGCTCTGTGCATCATTAACTGTGATACCATGTGACAGATTTCCTTCACTAAAATCTGTGCATGGCCATTAGCCCTTCCCAGCGTCCTGTTCGGGTGCTGGGTGACGAGTGAAGTGTGTCACGTTGTAATGTGTTCAAGAATGAGCAATGCAATCTTCACTCATCACCCAGTACCCATAAAAACTATCAATAAAAAATGCAGTACTCAAATTTTTTTCTCAAGTACAAGGGTCAAGTACCGAGTAGGAGGGTCAGGTATGCCCAAAATCCGAGTACAAGGAATCCAGTCCAGGCGCAATTAATTTTTGAGTACTGATATTCAAGTACAGGTCGAGTACTTTGGCATACTCGAGGGGATCAGGTCAACTCGGATCCAAACCAACTCGGACCCAAACCAACTCGGACCCATGCCAACTCGGACCCAGGACCAACTGGACCCACGCCAACTCGGACCCAATACTACCTCGAATCCACGACCATCTCGGACCCACAACCAACTCGGACCCACGCCAACTCGGACCCACCTCGAGTCAACTCGGACCCACTGAGTCTTATGGTTGCACTACACCAAATACTTTTTGTGAAAGAAATATTCTGCATCGGAAACTATCAATCCCAAATTTGGGATTTATATAAATAATTCTATGATCCCTCGTGATTACGGCCGTCTTATTGTAAAAAATAAAAAAACATGGGATCACAAAATATTAATGATGAGCTTGCGAGCAGACATACGCTTCAAAACTGTCTCCAAGTTTAAGACAATAGGAAATACTCCACATTTTTATTTTAAAATGATCTGACTTGTGTAGTTCGAAACTGCCAACCTATTTGCGTTTTTGGACACTCACTTTAGGCCTCCATGGATGAATTCCTCCATCTGCCTAATTTTTGCCGGTACTCAGGGGGAGGGGGGGAATGGGGCAAGGTGGAGGTGTACGACTTGCCAGGCCAAAAAAATTGAAGAGCGAGGTGGCCGGGGGGGATAACAGCATGAGACGTTATAAAAGATCAATGTTCGTGGTATTGATGTACATCTGCAGTATGTGTTGTACGCATGCAGCATCTCTTATGTTCATCAGACTAGGGCCTATCTGTGGCTTTTATTGCAACAAAAACTTTGGGGGCTGTTTGGCGAAAGTTTATTCGATTTCTTCTGGTGATCTGGGGTGCCAAAAAAAACTTCTGAGAAAGAGCGTCAATGATTTGGTACTATCAATCACACTCCAAAAGCTGCTCCCATTGGTTGTCCCAAGCTCCCACTCCCCGATCACAGGGTTTCAAGAATGGAAGGTGACAAAATCTGATATCAAATCTAGTCCTCACGGTACGGTTTTCAACCACCATGCCTGTTCAAACTCGAAAACGGAGAAGTTCTGGGAAGCCTGTGTCACTGTTTCCCTGCATTACGTGTAGAGAGGACGTTACATCTTGGCAGCATGCAGTGTAAAAGTGTCATTTACCAAATGCTAAAATGTAAATGTGGACAAAATAAAAATTTTCAAAAAGTAAATCACGCTCCTGGGGTTGGGTCCGAGTTGACTCAGGGTGGGTCCGAATTGGTCGTAGGTCCGAGTTAGTATTGGGTCCGAGTTGGTTGTGGGTCCGAGTTGGTCGTGGGTCCGGGTTAGTATTGGGGCCGAGTTGGCATGGGTCCGAGTTGGTCGTGGGTCCGAGTTGGCGGAAGCAACTTAATACTAGCCCGTGAAACCTGGTGCACTACTTTTTTTCAGTAGCTGGGGTGACCAATGATTCATGAAGAGGGGGCAATGCGATACACCATTTGAGACATTTCAAAACGGAATCCAT
>NW_019091387.1:619262-629692 GCF_001949145.1 Acanthaster planci | reverse complement strand
AGACCAGGTTTCACGGGTTAGTATCTAGTCACTTCCCGAGTTGGCATGGGTCCGAGTTGGTTTGGGTCCGAGTTGACTCGAAACCTACTGCAGTACCAGGCAGTAGTGACCCCAACACTGTTATTTTCTAAGCAGCTGGTTGAATATTTTCAATGCTAATTTGACATTTTACTTAAGGCCTACTAGGAGTAGCTAGGACATGCTATCACTCTTCTGAATAGGCCTGCAGTGCAAGGGAAAAGTAGCGAAATCCGTGTGCCGTATATGCCTATATAGATCGGGGACCCCACAGTTCTGGGGGTACATGTGTGTACCTCCGACAAGGAACAGACCCAGAGTAGAGAATGCTTGCTTGTCATGCCTGTAGGCCTTACCCCTGTTTTTGTGACCAAAAACATAAAAAGTGAAATACTAATTCACGTCGCTAGATATGCCGATTATACTAACCTGCTGGCAGTGCTTGTCTGCTAATAAAATGCAGCAGGCACGGTTTCTCAGTCTGCTGACGATGATCGTGTGGGTAAACGACATGTACAACCCCACGTGTACATGACGTACAGCAAAGCGTACAATATACATGTACACATGTACAGTACATGTATGTTCACTGTATTTATGTGCACATGTAAACGAAAAAGCGCGCGCCCGTCACGTCAACATGCTGTTAAGACTATACGATTTGAAGGGTGAGAGAGTCATTATTTTCCAAAGATGTAATATATTTGTGTCATTATTTCCTTCATAAGCACTAACATTAAGTATTAACTTTCAAAAATCCTTTTTTCAATAAACAAAGTTCGAATAAAAGGAAGCACTCTGGTTTGGGGAATACATTTATACATGCATATTTATTTATGCCTACATATGTATTTAATGGTATCGTCCGAGAGCATCACAGGTCGTTGGGTCGTTGACTGTCTGGGAAATTTAGACTGGTGCTAGACGTGTAATAAACGCATCCAAATAGCAATGGATATGTCAAGGCCTATCATCAGTGAGCCATGGATTGCTATCGCTTTTCATCAGCGATGATATTCTTGCTCTTTGCGGCTTTCTTTGCGTGGATTGTGATCACTTATCTCAACAGACGACTGTTCGGAGCTCTGAACGATCTCATGTATGTAGGGTTACCTGATGGTTGTTCAGACAGCGATTGTTTTCCTTCAACTTGAAGTTCAAGTTTATCGTGACATCAGTTATCAATGTTGTTCATCATGTTCATCGTGGCCGACTTTTAAATTAATCATTACCTCGTGGGCGTTAAACTCCTCATTTAAATTTTAGCATGTTCAGGTGATTTGGCTCAACCATATCACCAATAGTTTTCAGATTGCGTGATTCCATCTTTCATGTGTCTTTCACCTCTTTTTTTCTAGACCAAAGTGTAAGTATTAGCAGTAGTACTACTTAGGTCACTTGTCATCACAGTTTTTCACTAAGAGACAATTTGACCCCAAATCATGATTTTTTTTCAAGTTTTTGTTTTCTGGGCAAAATCAATTAGGCTCTGCAATGCCTGCAACTTGATGTAATCGTTTTTTTACCAAATCTAGTGAAATCACCCAAATCGCAGTGATCCCTTTGGCGTAATATTCAACAAAATGCATTTTTGGTTTTGGCTTCCATAGATACAAAGTTGGCAAAAGATCAAAACCGTAGGTAAAACTGGTTTTGTAGTTTTCCCGAAGAGACAATTTGACTCCAGAAATGTATACAAATGCAACAATGTTGCACCTGGCACACGTGCTATAGCAAGAGCGTGTACTGTGTGTGCCACTTTACTATCCTGTTTGTTTACAAAATAAACAATTTGAATCAACTTGTAGAAATATTAGTTTTGTAGTTTTGTGTTATGTGACATCCCCTCTTTCATGGAGTAGCATTGGTGAATTTAAAGGAATGCTAAATTCTATGACATTAAGCATTTGAAAAAGAGACCAACTTCAAATGCGATTTTCTCAAAACCTATGTTTTGCAATCCCATGAGAATATTGTCTCTTCGTGAAGACTGTGACGATATGCTCTAACTAGGCCTAACGTCCACAACCGTGTAGTTTGAGGGATATTTGCCAGGTCCCTTATTTTGCCACTTCCTGTGGAAACCAATCAGACTTGACAATATATGTATAGGGGAAAATTAGAGACTTGCCATACTGGCGACTGTACAGTTACAAATGCTAATTCTGTTGGTTTTTTTTAACCTGGTCATTACGGTACAACTGTCAGCTTGAAAACGGAACATGTTGAATAGGCCAATAAATATAACATCGTACTGGACTCTGATCCAGAGATGTGCACAGAACAAACACAAGGATTGCATCCTTGCACCCTAACAATAGTATCAGTCCCAATGATAACTGGGACTTTCCCAACTGTTGGACTGGCCCAATTATGAGAGTTGTAGAATCGAGTCACTTTACTTGGACTTGAGTCAGGCTGGAGTCACTATTTTTGTCACTCGTGACTTGTATCAGTGTTTGACTTGTGACTTGACTTGGACTTGCACGTGACGACTTGTTGCCAACACAAGTCAGAAAACCACTCAATCGAACCCATTAAAGTTTTAAATTAGGCCTACCAACTTACACCTTGCATTCTCAAGATAATCAGCGTAAGACTTCGTTCAGCCCTCAACTTCTACTTTGGTCTTGTCTGCCCAAGGCCACCTCTGAATCACTTGTCTATAGCTTGAAATTGTGTCACTCAACTTGACTTATACTTGGACAAAAAGACTTGTGACTTGCTTGTGTTTGGACCAAATCTGACTTACGACTTGACTTAACCTGTGATCAAATGACTTTTGACTGGACCAAATGACTTGTAACCTGGCTTAAACTTGCCAGAATTGACTTGCGACTTCACTTGGACTTGCAAAATTGACTTGCTTCCACCTCTGCCAACTACTGCACAGAGTGCCAGTGTGTTTCATTTCATTTGTATCAACAACTCATGCAGAAACAAGTTTTATATAGGCCTGTAGATAATGCTAGGTTGTCATATTTTGGATGAATTATGTCAGGGGTGATGTGAGCTAGACTTGGAGAAGCTTGAAAGAAATTTTTTATAAAAATGTGCCGACCATAGTGGAGGAAGCCCAGCTATTGCACTGTAGTTGGGACTGTCTCAATTATGGTAGAGACAGATGCTATAGTTGGGGCATAACAGCATCTTGATGACGTTATGCCACAGCTCTAACATCTGTCCTGACGGGACATGGTGTTTTGAGGTCGTCTGGCTTTCCTTAGCCTGTTTTTCCTCTTAATTTTCATAAAGCTAGAGGCATCCTTGGCTTTAAAAGTTCTACCCCCAAGGGCCTGCTGCTCTATGGAACACAAATGGAGTGGTCAGTGTTCGAGTCTTGTGCAGCACCAGACGCATTGTTCTAGGGGGAGCTTTCCCATACCCTTGGCTTGGTATTTTGTGTTAACCAGAGTATTAACTTCAGTTAGTGTGATGACAAATCAGTTCGAGGTTTTGAGCTCATTGACACCTGGTCAACAGAATTACACAAGACTCCCTTAAAGGGGATGGACCATGCTGGGAAGATTTGTTCTAAAACATGCATGGACACATAAAACAAACATATATATAACAAGAAAGAATATCGGCATAAACTAAAAATGTGCAGAAATATGTTAGAATTATAGTTTTCACGACCCTATTTCACTCCCTTCTGGGAGCAAAAGCTAAACAACATCCGTCTGGTACAGAAAGTTGTCTGAAGAAATTCCCAAGAATCGTGACGTCATTGGACAGAATCCTTTATCCGGTGACTGTTTACTGTTACGCAACAACGCATCGACATGTACGTAATGTAGCAGCATTAGCGTGTGCAATCATGTGAGACTCAAGCGATGATAATCTCAGCATTGGTGCTTTTTCCAATCATGACAGCAATCAGTTGTCAGGTTCGTCTCATTCATTTGACGAAGAAAGCGACATTGAAGGAGCTGATGAGGCACAAGAAATATTGCCTTATCAGTTCCAACTAGAATACACTCAGGAAGAGATTTTGCAACTCAAGGCTGTTGGCCATGGGCATGGCGGCGACCCGGAGGATCGACAACCAAACACTGACTGGTCATGATTTTATTTTTTCCTGTACCATTATCAAAATTCGTCTCTCTGAAAAGACGTAATTGGCCTACCATTGGCTATAGCTGTATAGTAGAAGTATTTTTTTGTCTATGGTTATAGGCAAGCCTACTTTGTCAAACTTGGTGTTCCATTCCGACAATTTTTTTCACTGTGCACTGCGAGTCACTTAATTTGCTTGGCATTGATGTGTCACGTGCGTGACTACCTGCGGCATTAATTGCACCAGAAAATAGTCCGCATGTGCCAGTGCAATATAGGCTGCATCTGAATCTCTTATGTAGAGCTAGGTCTAGGTCTTCACTCTATTAGAAATGCGTGGAGACAAGTAGACAATAGACCTAGCCGTAGCTCTGGAAGCCCGTTTCGGACACGGCCATAGTCCCATTTTACATCGTTTACACGTAGTGCATGTATGGGTGTACATGTACGTGTCGTTACTGGTACGTGTACATACATGTAAACCTGCACACGTATTGGGGAATTTTGAGTCCTCGTAAAAATCTAACCTACAGTCGCTGGGATGAAAAGTTGCTTGGGAATCTACTTAAACTGCTCTCCGGGAATTGTTTTGACTGCCACAACAGCCACCGACAACACAGTTTATTGGCATTCTTTCAAAAAGCAGAATTCACTACAGACGCTATCCAAAACAAAATGAACGTGACGCGTCAAGGTTAATAGTTGTCCAATAGCTGTGCCCTGTGTTAAGAGCTAGAAGAGCATAGGAAACAAGACCAAATGTGGTTGACTTGACATGTACCAGTTATGTACCCAACTACACGCCAGAGCAAAGAATGTTATTCTTGTCTGGAGAGTCGAGTCCGTCCAATGACGTCACATTTTTGCCAAGATTTTTCTGCTGCCCTCATCGACCGATTTTGATAAGTTTTTCTGCAAAGAGCTCAGGCGGAGACTGAAAAAAGCGCACAGAAATGCCAATTTTTGCTGATTTAATGACATAAAAGCGGGGTTTATCCAACTTACTGTATATAAGATGGTTAAAAACTGTCATATAACATCCATTTAACCCTACATAGCCCATCCCCTTTAAAAATTTCTAATATCACTAAGAGAAGGGATGATTGAATTAGGGCTCAATCAATCCAAAGGTAGAGGAAACTGACAAAGTGATTTTGGACGGTATTAAAGAGCCCACATCAGGGTCAAATTTTAGTCAACAACAACATCTAGTAGACCAAAGGGGAGCCTGACCCCCCTCCAAGCAGTAGCTGTACGGACTACCGTGAGCTACATCAACTTGGTGTTGTTGCAGATGTAGCCATATAAAGTAAGCTGTTACTGAATATCCAGGAGGCTGTCGACTCATCGAATTGGTGATTCATCAGCCTGTCTACCCATTGGTTAAATCCCCTGTGTCAGTCCCCTGTGCCAATCCAGTTCAGTCTGTCAACAATATCTGTCTGTGGACTGTCTGAGGACTTGTCAGTTGCAGAGTCAACAATCGAGACATTTTCCGGTAATTATTGTTTTGTGTTAACGACACAAAACCTTTCCAATAGCCAGAGATTACAGCAGGCCCAGCTGTATAGTTGGAACTGTTTCCAAACTCTTCTTTTTTTTCATGTGTTGCTTCGTGCATCAGTAAGTCTCAGTATTTCCATTTCCAGGGAAAAGACTGACTTTTAAGATGGACCCACAAGCTGACATGGACAGTGTGGAAGTGGATTCTGGTGGGGCTAGCACAGCCAGCCCCACCCAACCGATGGCAGAGAAGGTGGACACTTGCCTCCAGGCACTGGAGAGGGCTAGCTCTGACAATGAGGTCTTTGCTGCCCTCCTGTTGGTGAGATTTCCGTGGCCTTGACCACATGGCAGCGGCTGGGAATGATACATTATGCATGTACATGAGCATGAGTGGAGCGCAGAATAATGTAGCGCGTCAGTGTCCCAGACGCCATGAGGCTAAAGGCCTACATTATTCTGTGTTCCACAAGCGTGAGTGTTATAACAAATTTATCAAACTTGATGTGAAGTAAAGATTTTGTAGGGGCCTGGGTGTTAATAGCACTCTGTGTTGAGTTAGTATAGCACATTACTTCTGGTTTGATATGAACCGTGCAATAGTTATATATTGCATTGTTCATTGCCATGGATTGACCAGTCAGAATTGAAAATTCAAGTTTGATTGAATTCAAGTTTACCTATGCAAATTGGCTTGCAGCTTCATGCCTTTCTCATAGAGACCTGTTTTATTTCTAGCTATACACAAGTGATTTGAATGCAGCCAATAAGGTTTCAACCTATGTTTTGAAAGATTTTTTTAAGGTTTTTTTGTTTTGGTTTTTTTCATTCTCATATAGATATTAACACTTTGAACTCCACTATGTGCGAAACTGTTTTGCCCATTTCTTTTTGGTTAATTGTACCGAAAAGTAACTTTTTGAAAACCTTTAGAATTTATATGCTTTTCTTGATATATGAAGTTACTGTTACTGTGATGTAATGAGACATTTTGTATGTAATGCTTGAGCAGTACCAGCCTTCTGTCATGAACCAAACAAATCACTAAAGTAAAACAACCTTCAGACAGGAACATTGGTCAAAAGGTTGGAGAAATATCTTGCTTACGTGACTGGAATATTGTGGTTTCTTCCTGTGATCATATACTTTTCCTCATGAGTATGCAAAGCCGAATACACTCCAAAAGTTTTCCCTTCATATTGGCAAAACAAAGAGACGAATTTTGGAATTTCATAAATCGCATTGTATGAACCCGTTAAGCCCTGTACTTGCCCACATGGGTGGCTGATAATGTACATACATGTACATCACTGAATTCTATGCATGCAGCCTTCATCACATTATTGAAAGCAACCGATTTCTGAATATATGAGGTCAATTTATTTAACAGGTGGCCAACGTCGTTCAAGCAGAGACGACGGATGCTGCAACCAGAAAGAGAATTTTTGATGCAGTAGGGTTCCAGTTCATCAACAGACTTCTCAAAGCAGGTACGGTGACTGAGGGTGTGCGGTTTTTTCTGGGGGGGGTTGTTCATTTGTTTGTTTCCGATTTGATATTTCAGTTGTAGCAGAGCTTACTTTGCAGCTACAAAGGCTCTTTCTTTGCAGGGAATTGCAGTTGTCAAGGATGTGAAAATTCAGCTCTTTAGCTGATCTCAGCTTTATTTGTTTAGATGTTGACCCTGAGTTTTAGCTTTTTTGGATACCTAGTCTGTACAAAAGTATTGGAACTTTTAACATTTCACCTTTTTGCTAGCTGTTTTCACCTGTGAGTTTAACTGGCCGCTCACACCCCTGATTTGTATTAGATAAAAGGATAAATACACTTGGAACACTGGGACCATTTGACGTTGTTTAGTTTGAAGGTTGTTAAACTGTTATGTATGGAAGTGATCTGAATTGTTAACCAACTACAGTGCAATAACAGACATCAATATATCAACCAATCGGATATACCGAACATGCCCATGGCTCCACAGCCCTTACTCCATATCAAAATAAGTGAACCTGAGTGCAGCTGTTTATGGGCTGTGGGTTCGCTGCCGTTCAAAGGGAAACGAGAAAACCAGACAACTTGTCAGTTGCTGTCACAGTACCTGGGGAGTTCTACACAACCCATGGGGAATTAGGAGAACTTGATTCCAACTCAGTAGAGATTATGTGCGCATGATATGTGAAGTTGGCAGAAAAAAATTGATAAGCCAGCCAGTTCTTTTACAGAGTGGAAGTAAGTTAAGTTTCGAAATCACTGGTTTCAAATTTTTAGAAGCGAAACGGCATGGGAAGAAACGGACTAGTTGCTTTGAAAATCAAACATCTAAAAATTGTTCCTGTTTTTATTTTAAATTTGTTTTTTTATTCTGCACCCACTTTCCAGCTGCTAAGCCGGAAAAAAAGGAAAGCGGCACGTACCGCAGTCTGGCCGTCACTCTACTGGGTTGCTTTAGTACGTCGCCAGAGTTAGCCGGTCACTCACAGATGGTCAGCAAGATACCGGTGCTGATTGAAGTCATCCAGGGCGCCAGGTGAGTTTACCTGTGTATGCGAGTGTATGCGAGTAGGCAAACTGGGGCGAGATACCCAAGTGCGATAAGTCTTGCACAATTTAGTTGTATATTTTTTCTTCATACATTCAACTCTGATTTTTTCCCAACCAACAAATATATTTTGATACCATTAAAGTTATCACTGTATAATAATGTTGATTTGACCAAGAAACCTTGATACTGATTACATTCAGAACTTCATTCACTCACAAAAGAGACTGCTATGCTGTTTCCACCGTGCAAACCTTCAAATTATGTGTATTCATTATTTAACCTATTGTCCATTGTTTTAAATCAGCCATATCACCTCAATTGTGATAACTTGGCATGTGTTAAGGTCTCCTTTTTAGCACATAAGCAGCAACCAAAAAATAGGATTTTCAAAGTCTGTCCTAATTTTAATTTCTCTCCAACATTGTACTTGAAACTTTTCCAGCTACACAGAAAATGTAATTCTGTTGGGATTTCTGAAATGAAAGTGCCCCTTATGGATCGATGGTCTATCACAAGAATGTATATTTTGTCTTATTTTCTTCAAGTAGACTGACTTGTTCCGGAAAAAAGTCTGACTTTTGCAGATATAAATTTTGCAGTTATTGAATTAGCACAGATGTTCAGTTTATACCCACTTTTCAACTGAATCATGCAATAATGCAGATGTTTTTGGATTCAACTTGCAGGGCATCGCTTCAGGATGAAGAGAAGCAGACAGTCGACGATGCCTATCAGATACTGGTTACCATGGCGATGGAGGAGTCACCAAGGAAGGCCCTGTGTTGTCCGGAGGTCATCTCTGTCTTGTGTGGGACAATGGAGGGCAGGTTTTATGGTATGCGTATGGCACCAACTTTGCTAAAGATTTCCCTTTCAGTAAATGCAGATCACTCGTAAATGTACAGCTTCGAATGAGCCCTGCTACAAAAAAGGTTACAGGGTTCCCGCGGCCTGGAAAAGTCATGAAAAAGTCATGGAAATTTGTTTTCGTTTTCCAGACCTTAAAAAGTCATAGAATTTTGTAAAAATGACTTAAGACACAAAAAAGTCATGGAATTTTTCAAACGCCGTTTGTGATTTCTATCAGCAGAAATAAATGCATAAAATGCAGGGTTGTATTCAGCACTTTAAGAGTCGGAATAGTCCAAGAAATCACGTTATTGGGTCATGGATTTTCGTAATACGGTCATGGAAAAATCATGGAATTTCATTGTCCTTCAGGTGCAGGAACCCTGAGTTTAGGATAGTTGGCATGGTTGGGTTTAAATGGTGAAGGTATACAGCTATCATTGCAACAGCGGTCTAAGTAATGAACAGCATGCCCACAGTTCTGTACTTCATTTTATGGCATTGTGCTCTAATTTCTTGTGTTAGCGTTTGCTTCAGTTTTTCTTTATGTTGAGCAGAATCACATGATTGCAGCCTTTGACCTTTGACCTGTTTTCCACCTGCTTGTACATTTCTCTGTTTGATTAAAAAAATCTAATTTTTATCCTATTGTGTGGTTTACATTTGTTTCACTGTTCTTTTGCAGGCTGCGATAGAGCCGAAGAGCTTTTATTGTTGTTACTTCACCACTGTGGCCAACACGTTTGGAGACTCAACAAACCACAAATAGATTCGTTGGTCCACAAATTAGCCAGCCAGTTCAAAGAGTGCCAGGTGAGTTTCTTTCAGGTTTTCCTTGGAAGATTACTAGTTTGGCATCACGCCCACTGCACACGTCAGGCGTGCACATACCAGTTCACATGCATGTGGTGCAGACTACATTCAACCATTTTTCAGCTGAATGTGCACAAAAACCTCTGCATCTTCACAAAATGCTCAGTTGAGCCTCATTTTTAAATTTGGCTGTAAATGCGGTATTATGTTTGTTAAATTAATTCCTTGAAGGTTGGGTACAAATGATTACATTCCATTTGTCTCCACAGGATGAGTCAAAGTTCCAAGTGTGCGAAGTTCTGGCGCGACTACTTTTTGCATGCAGTTCAGTAAGTATGAAATATTAACGGTCAAGTAAAACATTTTATACCACATTCCATTGACTGCTGTTTCTTTTACTACTGAGCTTGAGGTTACCCAAGCTCTCAACACTGGCACCCTGTTTTTCACTCCAGGTCCCTATGGAGCAATCAGAATGGAGCCAGCTGGTTTTCAAAGGCGTCAGTGATATTTTAATGAGCAAAGTTGGTGAGTAGCATTATATGTCTTAATCCTCCTATGCTGAAGTCACTCTTTGGGTCACTTGGTAAACACCTCAAAGAAGCACAGCTGTGTCGTGTTGTGCACTGCACCAACTGTCCCCCAC
>NW_019091387.1:573070-618973 GCF_001949145.1 Acanthaster planci | reverse complement strand
TGTAAAACCATAGGAGGGTTAGTATGTGAAATGAACCCAATGAGAGCTTGAAGCTGAAGTTTGATATCAGAAAAGATTTGTTGTATTTTGAGGGCTTGCGTTACGTCCGTTTGAGCTGGTTGGGTTTTTTTAATGCTATTTTCAATAGCCTGATGATTTAACGCCAAGTTCTGACATTGGGAGTAGTGCAGAGACTTTGACATCATATCTGTACCCAAGAGGCTACATTTTCTTACAAAACCATGACCAAAATGCTCTTCTGCCGAACATGTATATCACAATTGCACATGTGATTCAAAGATACAAGGCATTTGCACATGTGCATAAGCATTGCGCTAAAACCAGGCGGCGCGGCACAGAAACAAGGTGACAGTACGTAAGTGTTGTGTGTCTCTTAAAGTTAAGATGTACAAGGAAGGGCTATTCCCATGTTGGCACTAGTGCACATGTGTCATGCACTCTTCAGTTGAAAGCCCTTGTGCATTTTGGCAAGTCAGTAACGCCACATGGTTCCAACGGGCTGCACACAAGAGTGGCGCCACCTCAGTAATGGCTTGCAAAGCCATGTCCGAATTATTTGGCACAAGACTGCGATTTGTGGCTGCGGTCACTTCCCATAGAGCCGTGTGGGATTTCAAGCCGCAGCCAAGTAATTTAGACACTGCCTGATTCTAGTCGTGGGATTAGTGTCAGTACCAGGCGCCTCTCAACGTTTGTATGGTCACGATTGCTTCTTGATTCCTTCAGCCGAGAAGCAGCGGGACCCGGCGCTGCGGCTGGCATCGCTCATGGTCGGCCACTTCGGTATGAGCTGGGCCCTGGGCCCCGGTCACGCGGACAAGAAATTCCTGCTGCTGCTGATCCACATGGCCTGCGTGGAGACCAGGATGGCCCTGGAAAGCCCCGACCACCAATATGTGAGTCCAGTCCCAAAATTCTTGACTGCAGTGATGTCACACTTGCGTATACTTTACACCCAAGGGACATTGTGGCACTTGAGGGGAAGTTGAGGTGCCATGCAACCTCGGGGGATGTAAAAAAAAAAAGTTATTCAACTCATGTTCCCCTGTCACAGCGGTCAAGTAATTTTCAGGGAAACAGAGTGCGGGGCACATTCAAAAAGCTGAAGCTTGTGTTGAAAATGCCCTTAATGAAATTGCGACGAAGAAAAAAGCAATTGATCAGCGATGAAACAAGAAATGAAAGACTACAAAGACGAACATATAAAAGAAAAAATTTCACGCTTGCTACATTCCCAACGCTCTCTTAGCTGCCTGGGGAGTGTTCAGCTGAATGCTGCCATTTCAGGTATGTGCTCTCACAGGTGTTTCTGTATATATTTTTGTTGAAAAGAGGGAGAAAGAGACTTGCCCAAGATCACAACATGTAAACCAGCCACTGGATTCGCACCCTCTGCCCCTGCGTTCGGGAGTCACAAAACCAGGGCACCAGGTCACATTGCTCCTGTGAAGGCCTCTTAAGGACCGTGAGCTTCGTGTTCAGATGGGAGGTTATAGAAATGGTCTATGATTGGGTTTTTTCCAACGAGGCTGATGCCGTGTGCACATTTTCAGAAATTCAAAATGGTGGTACGACCATTTTTGTAAACTTGGCATGCCACAGTGAAGTGGTAAAACATTGGGTTTAAGTCTCACCAAACTAGGTGTGGCACGTTGCTCCCACAGGCTTTTCAAAATGGCCAAATCTGTCAAAAATATTAATTATAAAGATGAACAAAGAATTTTACTGGAGTGGGATTTGAACAGTTGGAACCGTACCGTATTCTGCATTCCAAAGGCCGCCGGTTCGAATCTTGCTCCAGTCCAATTCTTTGTTCATCTTTATAATCATTTGTAAGCACCTAGTCAGTTTCCCGATATAGTCACCTAGTCAGTTTCCCGATATAATTTGTTTCATGAAAAATATTATTTCTGAGTATGAAGACTGTATTTCAAAATTTTCTGAAGTTTGTAAATTCTTTTCCCCACTTCCCAGACATCTTCCAAGGAGTCAGTGCTGGTGTCTTGCTTCAGTCTCTTGGAGCAGTGCATTGAGTACTTGACCTGTGGCCCCACGCTGGACCTCGATGACAGACAGGTAGTGCAGCTGCACACCGCCATGACGGGTGCATTCGGCGCCGTTATGCACTACTTACAGGGAGCACAGTTTGACAAGTCCTGGGTGAGTAGGCCAGCTTTCTCCTCAGAAACGAACAGTGCAGGTCGTACACGTCAATGGTTTGCACACGTGCGGCACTGAATGCAACCAGTTTTTCATTGAGACGGTGAGATTGTCCAGCTTTGCACGGAAGACCTGAAGCATTTCACCTGGTAGCAACGCATCCGAGCACCGTTCATGTTGGCCTCATTTTCACTGTTGAGGGGTACTCGTATGTAGATTCTGTACTCTGTTTGACCACGGATTGAAAGTCGGCAAGCACAAAGAACAAACTTAAAAATCTAACAAAAAAATTAATAGGAATGTAGGTTCCGTAATGGTTCCACTAGGTTCTAGGCCAGACATGTCAAAACAAAGTACCATTTCCATTGTTTAAATCCTCGGCTATTATTCTGCCTCTCCCCCCCTGCCAGCCTGATCAGCCATTAGTAGTCGCTGCCGTCAGAGTTCTGTGCGTGTGGTTAGCCGAGGAGACCACGGCTCTCAAGGACCAGGTCTACCAGCTCTTGCCCTTCCTCATCAAAGTCGTGTAAGATAAAAAATGCTTGATGTTGCAAGACACCATTCTCAGGCATGCAACTTTTCCTCAAATCAGCTGATATCCTCGTTTTTCACTTCACACTTGTGCCATTAGAAATTGAAAAACACTATATAAAGTCTTGTAAAGGTTGGAATTTCCTTGTTTTTTCTCCAAGTTCCATGCCTGAATTCTGTACCATTAGATTTTGCCTTTTTGTACTTCAAAGCCCAATAATTGGTATGTTTCTTGGAGTGTTCTCAAACCTAAAAGAAAAGGGCTGTCTGCACTTTGCTTAGATTTGCAAGGCAACGTAAGTGTTGCATCAGTTTTATCTGTGAAGCATGCGACGTGTGAATATGCTGGAAGTATATGAATAGTGCATTGTGTATGTCACCGGTTTTGAAGATATGTTGATATTTTTGTTTGCATTTGTTCATGAGACTTTGTTTGGTTGTTTCATTCCACGTCTGGCAGTCATATTTCTATTTGATGACAGATGAAGGCATGATATGGTCACAGATATTCAGCAAGCTGGACTGAAAGCATGTCAGGCATCTACATACTGGCTCAGCTTCACACAAACGATATTAACCACTTGATGCCGGGGCATATTTCAATGTTGATGATGCTGGGCAGGCATGACTATCATTTTTTCCGGTTTCAAAATCCTTCAAAAATTCATCATTTCATTTAACGGTGGTTTATAGCCACACCAAGTAATCTTTAGGCACTACTCTAAGTTGACAGGTGGCCTTCATTGACGCCCGAGTATTTCAGCCAGGCCAGCAGCCTTGTAAACAGAGCCCAGATTGTGCGGTGTTATAGAACTTTCTTTTGTTCACGACCTGGCTCAGTGCACTGCTGA
This sequence comes from Acanthaster planci, assembly GCF_001949145.1. Next base: position 615,410 of record NW_019091387.1, on the reverse strand, counting down.
CCTCTTTTCAATAGGGGCCAGATTAGCATGCAGCGGTGCTGTGTAGCTCATCGCTGGGGTGGTGGAGCGCTTTTTGTCCCCGGTGGTAATCCGCTCGCTCTCAATGCCCCAAACCCTGGTATACGGTTTCAAAACAAGGCTGGATTATCACCACTTTTCAGAGTGAAAAATGTTGGTAACGCCCAGCAGCCTGGTCTTTTGTTCAGAGTACGGTCTTTTGTTACAGGGCCCTGTTTCCTTTGTCCGAGTTCAGAGACCCCGGCCACGCATATAAACCATACGTCTCCGATCCTGGAGTCCTCGGCAGAAAGTGGTTAAGCAAGTTTCCAGATTTAAACAACTCTTATTCCACTTTGGCATTTGCTGTTACCCCATAGAAATTTGCTATACTCCTATAATGGGTATGAAATGCTGACCAGCTTGAAAAGCAGTCAGTTAGTTTCCTGGAACGAAGATAACGAACACACTGGCAGATACATTTTTGGCAGAGTTGGACTGAGAAACTTGTGACTTGTCTTTCTTTGGACCAAATGTTTTGTGACTTGACTTGTGACTTGACCAAATGACTTGTGAAGTCATGGACTTGGACTTGCAAAATCTGACTTGCTGTCAACTCTGATTTTTGTCGACTCGAGCCACCAGATTAATCAAAGCAAATTAATCTTTCTTCAAACCTTTCAATTGTGACAGTGAAAAGTCCTTCAGGGAGGTCTCCAATTCTAAACACCTGGCCAGTGTTGCAGCAGCATCCACTGCACCTCAGAGCCTAAGGAGTTTTGCCTCCACAGACCTTCTGCGTCTGCTTCTACCAGCCCTGTGCCACCTCACAGCCGAGGACGAGCCGAGGGCCAGGCTGGTAGAGGAGGGAGGGATAGAGCTGCTTGGGGAGTGCTTCAGCTATCACTGGAAGAGGTTTGTGGATGGTGACGAGGATGGGGATTCCGAGGTGAGTCTGTCTGCCTTGTTAGTTTGTTGATGGATGATGCGGTTTGTAGAGGAGGGAGGAATAGAGGTTCTTTGGGAATGCTTCAGCCATAACTGATGAAGACAAAGAAGAGGATTTAGAGATGAGTCTATCCATGTTGTCTGTTGGTTGGTGGGTTTTTCTGTTGGTTTGTTTGGGCAGGAGAAAGAGGTTTGTGAATGGAGATGAGGATTTTGGAGGTGAGCCTGTCCTTGGGTTGGTTGGTTGCGGTTGGTTGGAAGGCTGGTTCATGGGTTTGTTGGTGGGTGGCTTTTTGGAGGAGTGCGATAAAGCAACTTCGAGAGTGCTTATATAATCACTGGATGGAAGCAGTGCGTGGATGGAGACAAGAATGGGGTTTCAGATGTAGGTTGGTATTGTTCATTGGTGGGTGGGTTGGTTGGTTTGTGAAGGAGGAAATGAGAGAGATGCTTGAGGAATGCTTCAGCTTCGCTGGATGCAGTTCATGGATGGAGATGAGATTTTGGATTCAAAGGTAAATCTGTCTACATTCTTTTTGTTGGTTGATGAAGTAGTTGGTAAAGAGGGGAGGAATAGATCCGCTTGGTAGTATTAATGAACTACATCTGTCAATTCTTTCAGAAGTTTGACCACCAGTTTTTATAAAACTAGTGTTGGATACAGTGTTTACATAGCTTTTAAGATGTCTGCCCAATCTGCACTTGCAGATTGCCTTGACAACGCTTTGCAGTGTCTTCCTGAATGTGACCCTCCAGGATGCAGAGGCCGTGCAGAGACACTCGACGGTCTTCAAGGAGCTGCTGTGTCTACTAGCATCTGCCCTGGCCCACACAGGTACATCGCTTAAAATCCCGTCCAAATCAGCCATCCAGTGACAGATTTCAATGAAACTTGGTATGGCTACAGTGCCGACATGTGTAGTACATTGGTAATTTTCAAATTTGTAAACAGAGGTTCCAGTATATGATCTGTATCATTTCAATTTTTGTTTCAGTTGTTAAGACAGAGCATCTCATTCTGTCGTTCAACTTTGCTGTTCTCGGATTAACCCTACTCAGAACATTGGCAAACCATACAGGTGAGTACAGAAACAAAGTCAGTTTGGGATGTCTCTACGTACAGTGCATTTGAGAAGGTAGTAAACTGCAGTAATCTCTTGGTTGTATTTAAGTTATCTGGTTCATCAAGGATTCATTTTATTGATGTGCTGCTGACACTGACAAGGCTCCGGAGTGTGGAACATATTGGCTAAACAGACTTTGACACCAGCCAAAGTGCAGTATGATATGCATTGTGCACAGTTGGTATCCCTCTGAATACTGTCTGGCATGTGTCTGTTAGCTAAATTATTTCTCTTGAGTTTCGCTAAACATGCTTAACCATGGAGCATTTTAATGCAAACTACTGGCAACTTGTTCTCAGCTGAGCATCACTTGGTTGATGAATTTGCAGAGTATCGTATTATGCCCAATGGTATAAAAATTGAATTTTAGCATGCATGAATACCTGCACTTGTCATTGTTTGAGCCCAGTTCATTTTGGTTTTAGATTTTAGTGTCGGACAGGCGTGCTAAATCCAAGCCACGCACCGCAGTGGAGATTAAAATTAACATATACATCTCACTTCCTGCTGTGTCATCTCTTGCTACAATCTTTTTGATCACATGAACATTTTAAATAAGTGACCATGAAGCTGGTAGTCATACTTGGGTGTTATTTTTCCCCACAGATGTCCAGAATTTGTCGGCAATCAAGAAATTTGTTGGCCGGACGCTGGACCTGTTCAAAGCCTCCTTCCAGGTCACCGGTGACAACGTGCATGAAGTATGTGAGGCATACCAGCCATACTGGGCCGACGTAAATGAACTGTGGCTTCTCGGCATACAAGGTCAGCACCGTTCCATCTAAAATTTTACTGCTTTTTCAAGTAATCACATTTGTGTGCATTCTTGTCAGCTTTCTGCATCAGGATTGTCTGTGCAGATGTGTGATTTGGTCAGTCGGCTCCCGATATAGAAGATTCTCTGCATATTGGGATTACCCTTTCCAAGGAGCATCGTACATAAGTCCTGTCTTGACAACTTGTGTGAGAAATTTTCACCATGATGACCTCTGTCTTTCTAAAATACCATTGGTAAAGGGCAAAACGCAGAATTTACGTCTTCCCGAGCCCAAAATCCTATCACGGGTGATTGGTATTCAACAATGCTGGACGAAAATTACTGCATTTTGGCGATGACCACCGAAACGTAGTCAGTAGGGGCACAGGGAAAGGTCACTACGCCCATGATATGATAATACTCGGGACTGATGTTCTTTAAAATGTTATGAAATGGCGTACATTACAGGATAGTGGAATGGCTGATTTGCTCGGACATTATTCAGATCTGAAACCCCTCCCGAGATTTGTTTGAGGAAAATGAGGATTTTTACTGCATGATGTGATCACTCTTGTCTTGGCAGTGTTATCCGAGTGTCTGATTTGCATACCCTGGCTTCCATCCACGTGTCTCCAGAGCGGCTATTTGCAGCACATCATCGGGCTGCTCAAGATTGTTGTCGGTAATGCCTGCCAGGCTATTAACATACATGAACTACATGTGCAGCAAACTGTCATGACTGTTTCATAAGGAATCATGTTTTACGTCTGGTAACTCATGTTCCCAAGTCGTTAAACGGTCTGAGACTCGGAAGAACAGGTTTAACAGAAGAAATACAGCACTTCTAAAACTCGGAGCTTCTTCAAGTTACTTATTTTCAGTGTACTGTGCACAAGAGGGGGGTTTACAACGTATTGAACCAAAAGAGGTTAAAAGTTTGCCATATATCATCAGAAAAGTCAGTATGTTTTGTTCGACAATGTTGACAATGCGGTACCAGTTTTATTTTTAACACTCGTAAACAGAGTCAAACTTGTTAACCCCTTCCGGCCGAGGTTCTTTTGACCGTGACTGCTGGGCTGCAGTATGCAAAGCTCTGTCCAGCAGCAGGCCCACATTGAAACCACGGCTGCATGGTGAATAGACTGTATGTNGTATGCTGAGAATGTATGTGTGGTATGCACTAATCCTCACACAAACCTGCGGCTGTGGACGGCTCCCGGGATGAAGGGGTTAAGGGAAAACAACTAGAGTTAGGTTTGTGTCAGTGATCATGCTCCTATTTCCAAAGCTTCATTGTGGTACCAAAAACAAGGGATGAACAAAGTTTGAAAAGTAGCTTTTCAGAGGCAAATGCCTTATTATGCTCTGCATTGTAAACCACTACAATTTGAGAATGTGTTTATTTTGTCCTAAATCCACAAAACACGACCAGTCTCACGCTGTTGATAGTTTCAGTCTCGGGTGCTTGTTTTTTTTTTCCCTCTACCTCACTCTTATTCAGCTGAAACAGTGGAGGAGGAGACTATTATTGTGTACAGCGCCCTCTTGGGGTCAGTTGCAAAGACCGAAGTGGCCCCCCAGCTGAAGCAGATGGGAGCAGTGGACATTGCCAGGTGCGCTCATCGAAAAACATTGCGACTTCATGCACCGAAAGCTAATATAAAATTTTGAGCAGTGGCATTTTGATACAACTGCTATGGGCATCGTTGTCACGAAATTTCGACCCCAACGACATTGTTAGGTTTTCATAATATTGCTTTTGGAAGTCAGTTGTGCCAAAAGTCAGTCAGATCCTGTTTGTGCTAATTAGAAGTTGCATGAAATGAAACTGCCTGCTTGTAATTTTCATAGCGTCAATCATACGTGTGCTTTGCTTTCCTTGCAGGAAGTTTAAAATGGAAGAGCTTTCAGTGAGTTTGCAGGTGGACCCCAGGTGATGGATTGGACCCAGACTATGGATGAACAGATGCACAGTGCCTAGTTACATACAAGGGGCCTGTCTGGCCTAGGTCACAAAACCCATTCGTGAGTACTGTGGTGCTTTTATCCTTCAGCAAGCTACTTTACTGCAATTGCCTCTTTCCACCCAAGTGTATAAATTAAAATGGGTGTCTGTGAGGAGAAAGAACGGACTGCACAGATTGCAGGCTGCTGTGGAAAATATATCTCATGGCCTGATGAGCAGGGGTAATAATCCTCTGTGCATATTAAAACTGCTATATTAGAATAACTTAACACACCCAGTAACATGAGCACCCATCAATTTTGTAAGATACCCAGAGAAAGGAGGACCGTCATTGTATTAGACCAAGATTTCTCTGGAGTTTGCATAGTCCACCTACTATTGTGTAATTCAACAACCAGAATTAGAAGCCATAACTGCGATGGCGCAATGCTCGTGGACAGGTGGTGCGCATGCATCAAATGCCTCTTCGACCAGTAGGGTGTCGTGATTTGCCAATTTGCCGCATGTCAAGCTGACGGATGTGCGCATTAGTGTCAGTGCCACTGCACTTTTAGCATCTTGTCGGATTAGTCTGTAGCAGTTAAACCACGCAAATTTTGCAAACTCCAAACCCAAGAACTAGTTATTTTTGTGTACCAGTTCTATATGAGACCTCCATCAGCTTAAAGCACTACCCACTGGGGGCGCTAATAGTCCACTCCATGGAATCGACATGGAATTCCCTGTGGCCCTGCTGTTGCTGTGTTGTGAATGCCCGCACTGGTTCTACACGCAGAGTACCAGCATCTCTGGTACATCAGGACAAAAGTGTAACTCGGCAGATTTCAAACCATAAAATGTAAAGTAATTCAAAAGAGGACACGATAATAATTAATCCAATTTATGGATAACACAGCACGTGGTCTTCTGTAAAATTGTTGGTAATGGTGTCCTTTTTGATGGTTTTACTCATGCATGTACAAGTTGTGTTATTGTAACAAGTTGGAAAAGAGTGAATTCCTCACAGAAATTAACTGTTGGAAATTGACGAACCACAGAATATGCTAAGAGGTCTTACAATACAAGTTAACAAAATACTATGTACATACATTTTATAGGATGGCAACTAAAAAATTTTAAAAATTTAAGACTGAACAGTCTGGCTTTTAGCTTGTGATTATGTTAGCTTGGGTCGTCAGTAATGATTCTGGCTCTGTGGACAAACCTGCCCTAAAAATGGCGTTTAAGTGAGAACAGGTTTTTTTTATCAGACGATGGTAGCTGCGAGTCCAATGTGTATACGCGCTCACCTCACAAGAACACATAGGCCGAGTTTGGGCGGCTTGTTCTCGTATGTTCACGAACAGCTCAATTTGTTGTACTTGGGTCAGCCACTTAAACGCCGGGAATGTACAACATTCTTCCAACATTTTGAGGTTCACCAGACTTTATTTACAGCTTAAAGCTTTCACCAATATACTTAATATACTCAAACTCGGACCAGTGAGTGGAGGACCAAAGAATTAGCCCATCCACCTCAAGCAAAAGCACCTATATCGTTTAATGTCCTATCATAAGATCAAGCATTAATTGAGCCAGACAGTTCTTGGACCAGTTTACTGCTGTGTAAATTATTGTAAACATAAAATGTAGCTCTGATTTTACCCGTTCGGTAGAAGAAATTTGCCAGATCAGGCCAAAACTTTCCCCCTCTTCCTTTTACCACCTTCCATCAGCGCAAGTGTGAATGTTTCAAACTGTACATGTATTTCATTGTGTGAAATAAACATTAAACCAATGGCAAGTCATCAATTACAGCTACCCTATCACTGATGCTTCGCTTTATGGTTTTAAGATTAATCATCGATTCGCACTTTACGGTGCTTGACAAGGAGAAGTACTTGTAATCCAAAGCTATTCTCTATCTGCTGCATCACACACTTCTTTATTGAATTCCAGTGAAGAGAAATAAAGGTACATAGTCCTTGAATGTGAGTGCCAAAAATATGTCATCAAATACCTGTCGTCGCTCTTTGGTCGACATGAAAAGTTCAAATAAGTGTTATGTTAAAACTGTGTTTCGCATATAGTACAACGTATATATGGATATTAAAGTTTTTGTTTCAACTATACCATGAGGCTTGTATTTGGCAGTGTGGCCATTACACGAACTGTACAAATTCTTGTGAAACATATCACTCCTATCCTTGAATGCAAGGCAGTGTAAACTGCATTGAGGTGTCAAAAAACACCCCATTAGCATTTCCCAAAAAATAAACTGCTTCAGAGTACAAAAAGAGGACTATTTCTGTGACTTTTTTTGTCAAACCTGAAGTTGACTTTTGAATTAACTGGAAATTTCTTCCAACATTTTGAGGTTCACTAGACTTTTTATTTACAGTTTAAAGCTTTCACCAATATACTTAATATACTCAAACTCGTTATCACACATTTTAACATTTTGATTTTGTACAAAAATCTCAGTCTCGGGCAACGCTACACAAAATTTGAATCTGTATATTTTTACGACTTTCAGAGACAATCAAATTTCTTAACCAGACTTGCTTCTTGAACAGACTTTTTCACAGACTGAAACCTTTGGCCATGATTACTCCAAATTACTGTGGTATTAGATAAAAAATATGGCAGTGAAACAGCTGAAAAGCACCAACTTACAAAAATCCCTCCCTCTACAAATTACACACTGGCCATGAATAATAGAATGGCACAAGAAAAGTCATGAGCACGGCACTAACAGTGTTGTAATCGAGTACTTTTCAAGTACAAAGTTCAATGCCCAAACATTGAACTGTTTATGAGGGAACAGAGCTGAACATGGACGTTGGATGGTAAATGCACGAAGGTATGCTGAAATAAATCTAAGACCTAAGGCTCCTCCACTTAAGTAACAATTAAGTATTCAGGGTAAAAAGTGCTTGGCAAGTACTTTTTCAAGTACCTTTGTTGCAAACCTTTATTTTTATTCAACAGTGATAGTCTGAAATCATGATTCTATTTTGTGACATGATCTTTGTGAAGTAATCATCCAATGCACATGTTGTCCAGCTTTGTCCTTCCTAACCAGATAAATATTTGACCAGTGAATTTGGTACTCCACGAGTACTCAACACAACATTTAACCAAACAGTGTAGTGCATTGGACTACCCTGCTGGTTGGTGTTTGTCAAGGTAAGATTACAAATGACAAAACGTATAATATGCTGTCTATGGAACCAAGTGCCTTGTGTTAAAAGTCTTGCTTCTGTATTACTGGTTTATCTTTTGGGGGGGTGGGTTAGGTGTCTTCTTGTTAATTTGTGTTTTGTTAATACCACCTTAATGTTTTATTATGCAGTGTCAACATATTTTTCTTTTTTTTTTCTACCAGTTTGCAGTCCATGCACTTTTAGCGTTCATTAGCTGATACAACCCAAATTAAATCAAATAGCCAAGAGGTAGGATATTGCACATACATGTACTATACCTTCTATATGGGAGCCTGTAAGGTCAGATAGTTTCAAAAGCCTTGGTGAAAATACATTTACATCAGGGACAACTTTGCTGAAGCTAGAAAACACATGGGTTTCCTTAATACAGGTACATCTGCAGTGTCGATACCAACAGGCTACTAGTTGAAATTCTGTATGACTAATTGCTTCTGACTAGCCACCAGCTTTTTCATTTTGAGGGTCCTGGCAACGAACTTTTCTCAGACTCCAACATCATTCTCTTCTTGCATGACAACCACCTTTCGGGGTTAAGTGTATCAAAAAATAAACTTTCACAAACCTTTAAAATTGTCCATGCTTTTTCAGACAATTGAGGGCGCTGTTGCTGAGATGTCATGCAGGGAAGACGGCGGGTTTTTCTGTTCTAAATGTGAACCCAAAATTTGCTCACCAAAAAACATACCTGAGAAATGTTGCCTGATGGCTTACTGCTGTGAAATTCTACAAGGATGACAACATTTAAGGGTATCCAGTCATGAGTGTCGCAAAGATTTTTTTGGGGGGTGGCAAGCATTCATCAGCTGCAAACTGATGAGCCATTAACAGCAAACGAGGGTCAATTCCAAAGTATTTTCGAGCAAGTAGGTGATACTCATCCCGTTTCCTCAATTTGTCGTTTTTCTTGCTTTGTTTTTCTGATGAACCATTAACAGCAAACGAGGGTCAATTCCAAAGTATTTTCGAGCAAGTAGGTGATATTCATCCCGTTTCCTCAATTCGTCATTTCTCTTGCTTTGTTTTTCTGTTTTGGATTGATCTTTTTTTCCGACCTCATGACACTCATGGTTTCAGTATTGCATTGCATGGACCTTTTGTATGTGGGTTTCCTAAACCTGTCAGCCGAGTTCTGCCATCAGCTAAAAGCCGGCAGCAAATAAAATATGTACCAGCATCCTGCCTACTCAACATTATTGAACAGGAACTGAGCGGCCTCGGGACGCCGCATGACCCGCGGCACCTTGAACTGGTTGACGGACACGCTGCGCGTTTTCAGCGAGAACCGCTTGAGCCGCTTGAAGGAGCCTCGGCGGACGATGTGGACTACCGCGGGCGCGATGCTGCCCTTCTCCCGGAAGGAGTTGTAGACGAAGGACTGCTGGCGTAGGTTCTCGTCAAGCTGGATTGAAAATGTGACGAGGAAGATGAGTCATCTTCTTTCCCACTGTCGTACATATAACTGGATCCCACAAAAAGAGTCATATGCCCATGTTGTTTGAGTAATTTTGCTGCAGTTTGCATTAGCATGGGCATCGCTGGACCATTTTGAACGGGGAAGGTGCCGCATGAAAATTGCCCAATAATATGCGCAATACGAGTGGACTGTATTTCCCTTCCTTTCATCTTCATTCTCCATTCTTCATTTTTTTATTTTGCCGACAGACCATGATTTTGCCAACAGAACTAACCAAGGGGGGGTGTGACACCCCCCTCTTGTGACTCATATGAGCATTAGAAAGAGCAAACTAAGCTCTTTATTTAGATTTACCACTCAGTTTGCCGTGCTGATGCAAATGGAACTTTCTGGGTGGAAACCACCGAGGTTCCTATTAAGTTACATCATGCAAGTTTCTTCTAAAAGTTTCCATTTAAGTGGTGTTAGCCACTTCTGACTCAGTCTGATAGATTGGGGGACATATTTCTTGTAAGTAACTTTGCATATATCATATCTGAGCACACAAGCAAATTCTCTGCAATCCCATTAACCAAACAAATAGGTACCTGCAGCTTTTGTTTCTCGTCTAAGTGGACCGGTGCCTTGGCGTCCTTCTCGTTGGACAGCTCCACAAAAACAATGTAGTGTGGGAACGAATTGTCACCTGAAAAGAGTGCAAACCGAGCTGAACTTTGGGGTGGAAATTTCCAGCCAAACCTTGAACCCTTGTGAGAACGGTGCGTTTTCATAAACCCTGCCTGAAATTTGTGGCGATAAATCCCATCAAACTCCATACTTCACTGTATGTGCGCAGCGCACGAGTACATGCATAATTTTGTCCAGCAAATGTCATTTGTGATGACCCTCGACTTGTATGTCAGTCCACTCAGCTCTTTAAATTATCATTTGACAAATACAAGATAAATGTGGTATCATCACACGCAGACAACAGTTTCAGCGAGCACCCTCAAAGCAGGTTTTTACATACCAATGTGTAGCTTATAACTCACTGGCTCATTAAGAAAATCAAACAAGGTGCGGCAGATGTTTTTATAAGGTGAACAACAAATATGGCTGGCTTTTTTTCCCCAAACACTCAAGAAAAGGGTTGGTCAGGCAAAAGGATTTGAATGCCGTATTTCTTGTTTCTCCCCCCCCCCAAAAAAAAAAAAAATTGACAAAAGCAAGAATTCTGGCAACAGCTAGAAAAAAGTCCCAGGATGAGGTTTCATATTAAACCGATGACCAACTTCACTCACTGGCGTCTTGCTTTTCCAGCAAGGGGCTCTCTGCACAGGAATAGTCCACCAGTGAAACTCCCTCCCAGCCGTCCACTGTGTCTGTCAGGGCCTTGTACAGGATATCCTCTGATGTCTTCTCTCCTCTTACATTCAGGTACTGGCCTTTCCTGACGAGCACAAGCAAATCCAATTGGTTCTTACTTGAAGAGTGAGTGTAGTGGCTATAGTAACGAAAGCCATAACGCACTGCCACCAGACCTGCTTCAATAAGCCTTTTGTGAGTTCAGTATCAATTAAATCTGGTAAACTGAGTTATCTACTTACACATAAACAACAATGTGAATTCCCCTGACTAAAGATACTGTTGCTGTACCTCTGGTAATTTCGAGCAAGCTTTTGCATAGCAACCGCCATCTCTGGAATGGACTGGTTCCTTTGTGCCCCTCTTATCCATTGAGAACAGTGCATTGTTGCAAGGCGTCTCTTATGTAACTAAGCAAAAGCTTGCCCTGAATCACCAGGCATAGCAGCAGTGTCTTTAATACGGGGAATTCATTGTTATGTTCATGTGAATTCAAAGAACTCGGTGTGCCAGATTTTATCCCATTTAACTCGCAAAGGGCTTATTCCTCCGGCTGTACTGATGCAAACATGGTTTTCACTTTCAATTTTACAATCTTGACCCTAAATGAAATACACGTTCTCAGCAATGTCTCGGGTACATGTAAATGCAGTTGAAAACAACAGGGAAAAGTAGTTAAAGGACAATACTGTCCCTCTGGAATTGCCGTCACCTAAAAAGAGAAATCAATGTTCAGTCAGTGATTTCTACCTGTTTCATTTTCGGATGTCCTGTTAGATCATTTTCCATGTTGTATTGCTGTGAACCTTGACTAAATTTGTGTACCTGTTTTCGACCATGGCTACATATTACTAGAAGGCTTAACTTTCCTTTCTTAAAATAACATCATGTTATTTTACACATGCTGGTTCACTGCCCTAGGCCTCTTTTTCTTGAATCTTTGACTTCAGAGCATCAGCCACCAACCCCCTTGAAAAATCCCAGACATTGACATCCTGCCCTCTCCGCCCTGAGAAGAAGCACCCCCTCATCGACTGAAAAGAGCCATGTTGGTTAGAATTGTTCAATTTGCTGGTAGCAACGCAACCGTTACACATGCAAAGGAGCCCCTGTCGCTAAAAAAAAATGGCGCCCTCTCGTGGTCCAGCTCGGGGCTCATTTCCATTAAAAAAATCGTAAAAATCTGTGATTCATCAGCACAGACCTTACCTGTATTTGAGCTCAACCACTGGACACTCGTTGTAGAAGTCCACAACTTTGACGACGTCACCCAGGCGAAACCTGTACAGTCCGCCGGCATTAGTTATCACCAGCTCGTAGGTTGAGCCTTTGGTGACTTGATCGATGAACAAAGTCTGCGGTTGGTCCTCAAAGCTTCATGGAAAAGAAGAAAAAACCTGTCACAAAAAACTCTAGTGTCTGTTCAAAAAAACTGCCCTGTTTTTCAAATGTTTGAGTTGATTATACATGTACATTATTTTAATCAGATCTGTTACAGATTACTTTTTCAATGATAGTTAAGCTTTCTTTCCTCTTTCGCCAGTTTAAAATCTTTAAAACTATGCTAAGGTTGTTGTAAAAGTTGTCAAACTTACATCATAAAAAGTCTGAGCCCTTACTAAAAAACCTTAAAAGGTTGGCCGACAAAAGAGGAAAGTTGCAAAGAATCTTCCTATTACGACTTTTCAGCAGTTTTTCATGTTACTATTTTACAAAACAGATACAAAAGTGACCGAGTAAAATTTGCCAGAATTTTTTCATACCAAAAAGAGTGTGTGTCAATGCACTCATTATGCAAACATTGTTAAATCTAATTGGTTCCTTATAGAACTGTATTTTCGGGGTTAAACATTCCCCAAATTACTCTCATTCTAAGGCAACACAGCACACTGTTGTACCTCTATGCTCAGGTGTGTTCATCTTGTGTAAACATTTCACAGATTTGTGCACATTCAGATGAAAATCGGTCTAGCTCCCTGCACGCCAAATGGACACTGTACAAGCCAAGGCACACAATATATGCTCCTGTGTGGCTGTCGTGTAAAGATGGCATAGTGCCCTCTACAGTAGAAAAAGCACAGCTGATAGCTTAAAAAGGCCAGGCATTCAGCTACAGAGGGAGCCCCAATGGGTTACCAATAGTCAACTTACATTTTGTCCACGGGGATGAACTCGTAGAACATGCTCCGTGGGGCCAGTAGATACTGCCGCTTTGATCTCTTTGGCCAGATGTTAACACCAATCAGACCCTCTGTTGCCGCATACAGAGCCGAGTATGTAGGAATGTCTAGGACGGGGGAAAAATGAAATTTATTATCTGAACGATAGAAGCATTTTCAAATTGGATTCAATGCGACAACTTTTGATATTTGTTTTTTGATATTTTTATTGCTTACCTGTGGTATAACGTTCATCTAGTAGCTTCCCGTACATCTGAAAGGGACCGGAATCCACGGCCGCGACAATGTGCAGATGCGGCCAGATTCTCTTAGCAATTCCGTCAAAGCCCTTTTCAAACTCCTTGCGTAGCTCTGCTGCCCTCTCTGGGTCGGGTTTGATTAGCTGATCAAGGCGCTGGCGGACGTCTTCGTCAATCTGGAGACTGCGCGAGACGTGCCCATGCTCAATGTCCTGCACCAGGCTGGGCCACTTGCGCTCGAGCTCAACGAAGGCGGTGTGGACCAACGACGCAAAATTAGCCTCGATCATGCCCAGGTTGCGGTCCATCAACCCAAAGAGGAGGTGGACGTACAGGGCCTCAGGCTCGGTGGTGATGTCATACCCAGCCAGAGGGGTCGTGTAAAGTGGGAGGAGCCCCTTGGTGGATTTGGGGGAGGAGGAGTTCGGGCCCACGGGTATACCGCCGGAAGACACACGCGACTTGGGTGTGTAAAAGAATTTAAGGATCTTCTGCAGGTTGTTGGTCTGCGGGTAGGCGTCATACATGGCATTGTACAGGACCGAAATTCCCTGCGTGAAGAAGGCTAAGGACTGGCCTTTGGTCATGGGGATGATGCTGCTCTTGCCTGACGTTCCCGAAGTGACGCCGAGGATGATGGGTCTGTCCGGGGTCAAGATTCTGTCCTCCCCTGCCGCGACACGCTCAATGTATGGCTTGATGTCGTCGTACTTCATTAGCGGGTGCTTGCGACAGAAGTCGTCCCTGTCGGCAACATCCGCAAACTGGAACTCCTGACCGTACGCGAGGCCCGAGGCCGCTTTGATCCGGGCCAGGAGGATCTCCTCTTGGACTGCCCGGCAGTTCCTGGTGTCGCTCTCCAGCCTATTCCTCATTCTGTTGCCAATGAGGCCGATGAGTTTGTTGATGATGTACTGTCTCACCAGACTGTCCAGGGTGTGCAGTTTGGACCGTCGCTGGTGGTAGATGTCGTGAGCGACCAGTACTGTGGACACCACGGCGACTGCACCAAAACCTTCGGGAGGGGATGAAAAAACGAACCTCAAAAACACAGTTATATTTCAGTTACTGAAGGTGTGTGTAATGCTCAGGTACATGTTATTAAAAAAATGCCATGGAGTTAACCCCTTCATACGGAGAGCTGTCCACAGCCACGACTTTGTGTGAGGATTAGTGCATTCCACACATACAGTCTATTCACCATGCAGCTGCTGGTTTCAGTGTGGGCCTGCTGCTGGACAAAGCTTTGCATACTGGGCATACCGCAGCCCAGCAGTCATGGCGTGAAGGGGTTAAGTAACTTGACAGGACCCTGCTGTGCTCCTGTCAAGGTTAATACAGAAATGAGAATATGCTGTCACTGACACCATCCTCTGACAAAGGTATTTTGCATCCATGTGTAACTCTACATTTTTCTAACATTTTGATAAAGTTTTGAGAGGTAAGTGATGAAAGATGTTGTGACAATTTGTCGTGGCTAGACTATAGTTTGATGGGATGCACTGTCTACTTTTTTTGCACTGTTCCAGTACACTGAACACCGGAACCAGACCAGTCTGTAATGAAAAGATGTCAGACATTACTTCCCTTTGAAAAAACCTTCAGAGGGATGAATCTACCAAAAATAGAAGGAAAGCATCTCTAGGAAGTAAATTTAAAATCTTGAGAAAACAATGAAATTAAAGGAAGAAAAGAAAAATGGAACAAAAAATTTATTGCAAAACAGGATTTGAAGCCATGATCACAATGACATGCTTGATGATGTTACGCCCCAACTATGGCATCAGTCCCAACTATAGTTGGGCCCGTCAAAACTAGAGTGGTACAGTTGGGTCGGCCAAACTACAGCAGAGAGGTCCTGTGTGCATGATGCGCCCAGCATGTGCCAAAGTCATATTGTTTACAAATGTCATGTCACTGGTCATAGGGCTAGATGAACAGATGAAGTGCCACATTTTAGATGAATTGTGTCAAGTGTGAGACACATTGACTTGGATAATGTTGAGACATTTCACACAGACGTTGGTCAACAATAGTTGGGCCAGCCCAACTGCAGCACTACAGTTGGGACTGTTCCAAGTATAGTTGGGACTTATGCTATACATGCTATAGTTGGGGCGCCGGGCGTAACAATGACATGGATGAGCAGTGTACTACATCAAGCCATCAATAAGCCTTAATGCTAATACTACATGGCTGTTTTTGTACAATGGTGGAAAGATATCATGGGAAGGAAAAAGGAGCAATGCTTGCTCCTTTTTTCTTCCACAATGCCTTTCTACTATTGTGCAAAATCACTCACGCAGTATTTTATGTTTAACAGTGGTATGATGCCCATGATCACGATGATGACTCCATGTAGTTCAACTCATCAACAAAAAGAATGTTTTTACCTTTAGCAACAGTTCCTAAAACACTCATGATGTCCGTAAAATATTATTTTATGCATCTAGTATGTCTAGGAGAAGGAAACTCCTCTGGAGGCAATTTCAAGGTCGCCGCGATCAACTCCGCATTCACGGTATCCGGCGGTACCATCTGCTCTACGTACGTCCGGCCGGGTGGTGGGCCGGGCATGGCACCGCGCGGCAAGTTCTATTTTGTGGAACAGCGCCCTCAACTGTTCAAATCCCAATCATTGTTCGCCTTCTGGCTCTTTTTACCTTTCCAGCGACGTTCGCTTAAATCATCCTACCTCCGTGAGGAGACCAACTGGTGCTTCTTCAAAGGTAGGCTTGCAAAAATCATCGATGATCTAGTTCCACAGAAAACTGTCCGGGGGCAAAGTACCACCACCATGGCTCACTCATCTTCTATGTTTAACAAGGAAACGGGGCGCCTGTATGTTCGAGCAAAGAAAAGTGATTTTCCCTTCACATTGGGAGACCTTTAAAACTTTAAAGATCGGGAACTACTGGATGCCATCAAAGATTGCAACAAAGCAGATGCCTTTGCAAATTTTCGAGTGTCTTCAACAAGGGAAGTTGTTTTTCAGTACTAGTTATGCCAGGTGATGCTAACTGAGACATGTCTGGTATTCTTATTTCTGTGAGTGGAGTTTGAAACTACTTGAAACTATCAGTGTCTCAAAATCACGTGGTCCACTGATATGTGAGTCCTGCCAGAGCATTTATAATAGCTGCTACCGAGATTGCATTCATATTTCAACTATCGCCTGATACTGGGTTATCACCAACAGACTGAAAATTGCCTAATATTACCCCTTTATTCAAGAAAAATTCCCCATCAAACTGTTGGTCTATTTCCGTGACGTCTACTTGTTGCAAGTTACTGGAACATATTATTATGGACGGTCATCTCATGGAACATCATCAAATTCTTGTTGAAATTAAATATGCTTTCTGCAAGGGCAGATCACGAGAAAGCCAGCAGCGACTACTGGTTTAAGCGTCTTGGACTTTGCTAAAGCCTTTGATATGTCTCATTAAAAGCTTAGATATAAGCTTAGCCATTATGGATTGGGGGGATAAATACGTGGATCTCATCAGCATTCCTTAGTTATCACCTCCAACAAAAAATGGTTAACGTACGGTGAATCGTCAACGTGGCGTCCTGTCACTAGTGGAGTCCTCTAAAGTAACAGTGACTTGGACACCACCTCCCCCAGAGGCGTAACTACTGGATTTATAAATGACATCTGCAAGGCAGTAAAGTAGGGGCAGGAAGTATTATCAGGCTGTTTGCAGACGATTGCCTACTCTAAAGAAGCATAACCTCAGTGCAGATGAAAAGCATTCTAGAATGATCTCAGTAACCTCGAAAAATGGGCTACCGCCTATGCGTTTCAACATAAGCAAGTGCAAAATCACACGTTTAACACGACAGAAAAATCCTGGCGCGATGTCCTATACCATGTCTGGTGAACTTCTCATAAAGAAACTACAGATTTCCACCTACTTGGGCGTAATCATTCAACATGATCCTGGACGCGAGACGCAAACAAATGCACAGAGTCATCGAAGTACTAAGAACGCTGAATTTTATTAGGGGTAATACATGTGCTCCAGATCAATCAAAGAGAAGCTCTACCTGACACTTGTATGACCCCCCTTGGAATATAGTATTGCTGCCTGGAATCCAAACAGAGTGAATCACATATCATCTACTGAGTATTAAAGGTTCAAAGGAGAGCTGCCAGATTTGTTTGTGGTGACCACTCAAGAAACAACAGTGTGACAAATGCTGGCAACCTTAAACTGGGACACCTTCGAGTTGAGACGTGATACCTATCAGATCAAAACCTTATTCAAAATCAGACGTCAAGCCATCAAAGTAAATATTAGTTATATCTTGAAACGTAAAACTAAGGGGTTAAGGAGGGGGCAATTTCAGGGTTGTAGTAGTAGTAGTTGAACACCCGTTTTCTAAAACTTATTATGGAACAATCTAATTTAACCAGACCTTCATTGATTCGCCTTCGTCAGTAGTTTCCAGTCAAAGGTGCAAATAACTACACTGCAATAACCCCCTGAAATCAAATTAGCTTTAATTCCTTCTCCTAATGGCCTCCTCCTTAATCTCCCCATTGGAGAATTCAGGAGGAGTTTACACGAAGTACCAAGCAAGGGGTAAGCTCATCACCAACGGAAACAAGTTCATTTATATTGGCTCATTCTGCAGGAACCTGTCATCTGTAACCGGGATATGTGATGCAATCTTGAAGAAAAACTCATAGGAATGATATTGGAAAATTCATTTCTTCTTCCTTGAGAGTGCTACATCATGTGTATGACGATAAAATTGTGCACTGTGTTGCACATGTGCTGGTTACTTGAGCCGATCACCCCTCAGCACAAGCTGGAAGGCGCTGAGGAATTTGTGCTGTGCTTGATCTACTGCGCAAAGAAGACCAAAGTCACGGTGAAAAAACTCGGAATGATGAAGACGCAACCTTTTCTCTTGATGGGGATGCCACTGAAAAGGTGGAAAGCTTTGAGTTTCTGGGCTCCATCATTAACGTCAAAACTGACATGCACCCATGAGATAAAGCCCAGACTAGCAATGGCCTTGATTGTAGATAAAACATAGCCAAACTGTGAGAAAGCAAACTCCCATCGTCCGTTCGACTGTAAAAATCATCAGCCTTTGCTGTGGCATAATGGCTCTGAATCCTGGACGATGAAAAACGCAATAGAACAAGTCTGGGTTCCTCTGTTCTGTGGTGCTATCGACGTACGTATCCCGAGGATACCATGGTCTGAGAAGAAAATAAAGGAGTGGGTACTCCAAGAGCTTGGGTTTCGGGAAATTTTGCGGGCTCTATGGCCAAATAGGCCTAATTGACATACTTCAGCCATGCCACCAGACATCACTGCCTACAGAAAACAATCATCCTAGCCGCGGTTGAGGGAAAACGCAAGAGAGGAAGATCTGTTAGCAAGTAGTGGCTTAACGACATCAAGATGATTACTGGCCTGACCTGACTATCACATACGCCAGTGGAGCTGCGGCTGTCAGCATTCGATGGCATTTTTCTAAGATCACAATCACGCCTTTTATGCAATGTGACCTTGAGAGCGAGGGTCTACGGCAAATCTAGATCTGTTCCAGTCCCGAGGAGGCCTAGTGCGTGGAAAGAAGGAGTGCGTGAGAGAAACGAAAAGGGAATTGTGCCCTCTGGTTCCCAACAATGTCGACTAAGTTGTCGGTGATTTTGTATATCGTGACCAGGCAACTGTGTCCTGTAGAGATGGCCCGTTAAGATCCCTGTACTAGCAGAGACACTGCTTGCCCTGCTCATACTAATCTCGCATAACAAAGCGGGCTGCATTGCGATAAATCTGATCAACCTTATTCAGTGTTCCGCTGCGTGTGGGTATCCTATGATGCTTGGCAAGCATATTCCACTATAAAAGTGGTGTAGGCAGCTTCCTTTTCCTTATGACTGCGATGTCTGGGGTTGTGGGACGAGAAAGCCAAGGTAGAATTGGCTCGGATGGTGCACACGCAGGTATTAAAGGTGAGATGAGGATCGAGATAAACTCCAAGTATACTTTGCTGACTGGCTTCTTGCAGGATATCAGTTGCCATGAGCAGTGTGTGACGCAAGTAATGTTTGGTAATTCAAAGAACTAATTGATACTTCTTGGCGTTGAGCCTTATCAATGTTGAACAGCATTGAGATCTCTTTGAAGAATGGTTGTGCCTCAGGGTGCAATGCGCCACGCTGTCGTCAGCAAGCAGCCTTGTTTGAGAAGCAGGGATCGGTCATTGGTGAAAATTAAGAAGAACAGGGAGCCTGGCCCAAGACACGACACTGTGATACCCCCGATGTTACTCGTGCTTCGGTGCTCTACTAGCCGTCACTTTGGACAACTCAGTGGAATCGTCTGTAGAGGAATTCCTGGATCCAGTCTTATAAGACTATATACCAAGAAATAACTGGGAAGGTCTTACAGATGATGACACCAACATCTTGTTTTATAGATACTAAAGCCATACGAGAAACGAGTGACTACGAAGCTGTTATCATTGTAAACAGAAACCCGGAATTTGCATTTTAAAGGAAGTCAATAGGGGCAATATGGATGCTGCCCAATTGAAATCTCATAGAAATCAAGCAAAGATGGCGCATGGAGTTGGGAAATGAAAACTGGACCTTGCTGCGGGATGCTATCATCAACACTGTTACTGCACACACACTGATTAATTGAAAAATAGGTAATCTGAGGATCGTCCTTGCATGACTTATTAAATAAAGAATTAGAATTATAAGACACAAAAGCGTCAAAAGATAAAAAAAGACTGATAAGCCGGAAGACTGGAGATTGTTTCGTTCATTACGAAACGACATTCAACAGGAATTCGATTAAGCCAAAATATATGCTCGACACAGAAGGTCTCTGAGCGGCGCAAAAAATCTGGTCTTATAGAAAAAAAATTATGTGGTCTCGTTTGTGACAGTAAGAAGGAATGCAGAGGCTTTGATTGCACAGTAACATTATAGTAGCGTACGTAGGCCTATTCACCAGGGAGGATACATCATCAATACCAATAATATGCAGTTACCACGGCTCGCTACGATGGAAACTTTCGCTGTTGATCATGCAGGGGTACTTAAGCTGACATCTTATCTCAATCCTTACAAGTCACGTGATCTAGTCCAGTTCCAGTCCAATGAAGGAGTGTGTGCACGCGATAGCACCAATTCCGACAACCGATCTCCAGCCAATCACCATACAAACAGATAATCTGCCCTCTACTGTAAATGGCTATCAGCCAATGTTTGAACTTAGTGCAGGGGGATCATCACCCCCAAAAAACTACAGAACAAGAATTCTTTCCCTTTGGGCAATCCTTCAGGAGCTGATTATATTTTGTCCTTTGTTTATTTCTGTTCCAAAAGTCAGTGGACTCGCAACTAGTGTTGTATTCCAGTCCATTAAAAGTCCCTGCAAGTCCCTGTAAGTCCATCACAAGTCATCCAGTCTTAAGACAATTCACAAGCTGTTCAAATGAGCTGTGACAAAAACATTCACCCTGTTACTTATGACTGGCATAGCGAAGAGACTCGTGACTGGACTTGTCAAGGGACTTCGTAATGACACTGATGTTGGCATCCCTCATAATTACCTCACCCCCGAGGAACATTTCTGAAGAAACAGACATAACCAGTGCTATATGCTCCGTGGCGATGCTCCTCTCAAACACTAGGCCTACCGAAAAAATAAGTTTTCTCATAGACGATTGCACCTGAGTATAAGCTTCCCTTTGGAATTATTCATCCGACATCATCATTGCTATTTAAGACATCCCACGAAAAATATCTTTCATCACGAATTTCATGTATGTCCTGCACCGCTGCAAAGTCAAACGTGGGCGATGATGATAATGCCTATCGTCAGTAGCGGCGCGACGATGCCTACTCACTGCCACTGTACTAGCGCAGGGCAGAATCACCAACCACGGACAATTGAGGGCGCTATGCATTCCACCGAAATTTCTCTTCGGTCGGAAGACAGCGTCTGTAACAACCGTGCGAAAAGTGTAAGTAAATTTATTTTAACGAGTGATTTCAGACTGGAGAACGTAAATTTTCTCTCCATGAATAAAAAAAACATGCTGAGATTTGTCCATCAACACAAGTCGATGAAAAGAAATGGGTTTTTGGGGGGCTTCAAATTTTCCGCTCTGTACACATGGTAGCCCCACTATAGTACTACCGTGGCACGGACTATCACTCCGTCCTTAGCTTAGCCACACATCCGTATGTGCAATTTCGTGTCGGCGTATTGAACATTCCGGCGCACCCACTTATCATCGTGGGCGCAATTTTTTTTTACGAAAATTCTAATTTTGAAGCCTTACCTTTATTAATTGGACCAGCAGCACACCTTGGGAAGTAGCTGGTGGCTTCCCGTTTTGACATCTCTGAGTGTCTGGTAGCCCATCACCTCCTGCCAAGATGATGGAACTGAATTTACATCGGGCAGATTATATCCAGGTAGGCAATCAGGTTCACATTGTCCTTCAAATTAGACACTAAACCAGTCTACTCATGGATAGAGTTTATCACACACTGATGGTTGACCTGAACTACACTAGAACCAATATTATATCCAGCAGGAATCAAGGTCCGTCTGATGTGAGTTAAACCCTCTGAAACTGCTAATGTCTAAAAGCTTGGAAAGATGCCTTTTATGTTACCTCTTACCACAAAAAGTACATTTACAACAGAACATGGAGGTGTGTTATGTCATGGTTATGTAAACCCTAACTAAAAATATGTCTCTGATTCACAAAGATTGCCAGAAACATGTTCGAGGCACTGGGAAAAAACGGAGAACCAAAGGTGGTTACACCATCCAACAGAGACTAAATACAAGTAGATCACATCGTTAACAAAACGTCAGTTTTGCTCAATATGTAGCATATTTCTCACCACTGCTGCTCACTTTTCACCTAGAAGAAAGCACCCTTCACTGTACGGAACAACAAATTTATGTTGGAGATATGACCAAAACATCCACTCATTTTCTGCCAATTTGGACTCTGAATGAACCAACTCCAATCTTTGGTTCTTGCCTTGGTTGGAACAATGACGTCACCTAATTAGGCATAACCTAATTCGCAAAAATGGCAAAACGGTGATTAGAATGGAAATGCATTTCTGGTCTGGGTGGCGAAAGCACGCTCCATCTTTCAGATTCAACTTCAAGGCAGAAGTCATTTGGCATAAAAAAGGTTTCCCAGTACGGGAGACATCATTCAGTTTGGATCGAAATGCCCACGAAATCAGTTCTGGCTGATCTCTGGTTTATTAGTTGGTGTGTCATTTGTCAGGTCGGGGTCACCACTCCCCGTACCATGCGGCTCCTGCCTGAGAAGAAAGCTAAGGCACCGCAGCGGGTGGCTGTAGCCGACCAGACTGGTGTCCTACAGTGCTTCAACATAAAGAAACGGGAACCGGTGGTAAGTCGTAGCGTAAGGCCTGTACAACTTCCTCCATTGCATCACTGCTTTGAATTGGTCAAAATCAAACACCTACTTTTTGCAGTATATTGATAATTCAGACACCGGTTGCGGAACCATTTTCAAATTAGGAGGGGGACAGTTGTTAGACCATCAGACATCATCCATTAATAGGCCGATCCATTGAGCCCCACCCTGTCATAGGATCTGCAAAAAGTGGCGGGTGAGGGGACCAGGCCCCCCCCATCACAAAAGTCACTTTCACCCTTCTTCGAATGAAGCTCAGTGTAACTGTTTTGTGTACACAGTGCCATTGGTTAATTGTACACTGTCGGAAAGTTCCCAAGCAAAATGCAGTGTTGTCGATGAGTCCGTAACAAGACCCTGCAGGTCCATCACAAACCATCTCAATCCGTTGCCAAGTCACAAGCAATGCAAAGGAGCGGTCACAAAAGCATTACTCTGTCATTGCTTTCACCCTGATGGGTACAACTGTTCCCTTGGCTGTACTTTTGAGGGGACCTGTGAATGACTTGACTTGCATGCTGCTAAAATGTGTAGACACGAAAGGTTAATATACATGTACTCAGGATTTTTAGGAACTTCTCTGTGCTGCTGAGTTTCCCTATTAATGGGAATGCAAAATTCATATTTATGCCAGTGTCTGGCATTTCTCTTGTGCATACAATGATGTCCAAAATTCCAGGCACAATGGCTGACAATACTTCATAGGTACCAGTTGTAATTGTTGTCACCTCTAAGCTGGTGTCCAACCTCTCTTTTTGAAATCTGTAATTACACGGTAGGAAACAGGGGACCAGTGTCCTACTTTAAGTTTTATTGTCAGGCTAAACGTTGCCATTCTTATCTTAAAAATAAACATTCCGTATTTTTTACCAGAGTGCTTTTAAGACACTACCAGGCCCAAAGATCAACCGGCTGGAGCTGGGCGGGGCCCTGGGCACCCCTCCCGACAAGGTCTTTGTGACCTCAGGGTCAGAGGTCAAAGGCTTCACCAAGAAGGGCAAACAGTTCCTGGGCTTTGACACCAACTTGACGGAGAGCATCAAGACGATGTAAGACACGGACTTTGCATAGTAGTTGATTGACAGTCGGACTATGTCCTAAAGTTGTGGCTATGGCAAGAGCTAACACGTGTCAATGGAAGCCTGTGGCTAAAGCGGCTTGCAGACACTCCCATAGATGCGTGTGCTACTGCCAGTCACAGCCATTGGGTTAGGCGTAGCCATAGACATGGAATTTGTTTGAATTCTTGAATGCACTGTATTAACAGTTTCGACCAATCTGGTCCATTTCACATTAACTCCTGTAATTCTTTTCCGTGAAAATTTTGTCAAAGCATTAGGTTTTTCCAACATTAAAAGACGTGAAATAAACTCACACCTTCAGTGCAGCATGCTATCAAATAGCACTTTGCCACAGACTACGAAATTGAAATCTCGGAATAACAGGTTTTATGGGTACTAAGCTCTCACATTTCTTGAAACTAATATATATCAAAGCAGAGGTTCCAACAGTTCACGATGCTCCGTTTTTTAAAGAGACAAGACAAACAAGGTGATTTAAAGAACAAAATGAAAACTGCGCACTGTTATTCTACCGGCTAAGCCATCCACCCTTAGCAACTTTGAAGGTCGCCATTGTCCTTGCGAATGGGTGCTCATGAAACTTGATGGTTTATTTAGCCTTTCTTCGAACCTTTTATTTCAACACAGAGAATTTCTTAACCAATTGCGTCATCAAGTATGTTTATAATTCTGAATGTTTTGTTGCCTGAATTGTAGGTGGGTGTGCGGAAGTCATCTCTTTCTGGGAGGCAACTACATCTTCAACCATTACGTGGACTGCAAGGACGAGAACTATTACCTCTGTAGCGACCGCATCAACGACATCGTTTGCCTGCCCCTGAGCAGGGTAAAGGAGGTCACGCCCGTCCTGGCCTGCCAAGACAGGGTCCTGCGGGTGCTGGATGCGTCCAACCTGCTGTATGAAGTGGAGGTGGCCGGCCCTCCGCAGACCTTATGTCTGTTTGCCGATGAAGGAGGTATGTACCACTTCAGAAGGGGGGGTGGTGTCACTTACCTCATCAGCACGTTCTTACTTTTGAAAAGTTACTATTTTGAGGAACTTCAGCACCAACACGGTATTTGCTGCAGCGGTTATAAATTTGAAATTGAGGCATTTTATGAAAATTGTGGATATGGCTACTAAAACAATGCAACATTTATGGATAGGGCTTTGCATACTGGGCATACCGCAGCCCAGCAGTCACGGTTAAAAGAATCCCGCCGTGAAGGGATTAAACAGCCGTAGCCAAGCAATGTTTAACAATGCCTGAGGCATACTTTTCGGGATGGCCTACTTTCTCGAGATCACTGAGAGTGCCACCCATGGCTGTATAAATTGCTGTGTCATTTAATCCATTCTTATGGCTAGGATCAACTGTTGGCAGAGTTCTTATCAGTGACAATAGTAATGTGGAAAAGGGACAGCACACAAATCATGTCATTGGAAAAAGACCCCATCTTGCCATATTTTGAAAGATGTGTCATATCCTGTCTGTCTAATCAAAGACTGACAGAATTTTCAGGAAATTCTTGTAAAATTCTCTTTCGTGGTGACGACCAATGATATATGTTTCCCATAACCGGCTGCGATTAATGTTTTCGTCGCATGCTTAACTTGCAGGTGAGGATGGCGAGGAGGTTTTGTACGGCACGTCAGATGGCAAGATCGGACTGGTGCAGCTGGGCAGGTAGGGTGGCAGCGTGAAAATAAAATAAAGCTAAAATAAGGTTTGTTGCATATGGAAAAGATGGAAACTATACTTAGGTGTCGAGACCTGACACCAGCGTATCACCTCGTCTCCGTGCAAGGCTTGTACAACTGCATTTTCAGTAAAGATTTTTATGTCCCTAAGCAAGAAACCTCGCTGTAATGGACCTTTCCCATGAAATAGGTAAAATAGATGGGTGCATGCGGGCTACCACTGGTTGGCAAGCGCGTCCCATCAACACTGTTGGCAGTGTAGGCGAGCTGCTAGTAACCATAACCTGGAGCATTGACGGTCAATCAAAACCATATTACAGCCTTTGCCCGATACTTGAGCATGCTTTTCTCGAAACTAAGTAAAAAGTTTTCAGTTTTCTGAGGATGGAAAGTAGTTCCTTGTCTTTAAGTCTGGCACTCATGTCAAACTATACCAGCACAGACACGGCAATATTGACGAGCACATGGCGATTTGTATTGTCACGTCATAGATTTAAGCAACTTTGCCAACCAGTGGCAGTAATGCGCATGCGCCTGCCTTATTTGCATATATCATGGGAAAGGTCAATTAGGCTTGTGCCTGGTCTCAGCATGCCTTCACGAGGCTTATCTGTCTTTATATGATGTCAACTTTTTCCCCAAGATGCATTTGGGTAAAGTTGGATTGGCATCCCCCCCCCCGAGAAGGGATTTTCATTCACCACGAATTGCTCTTTAATTGTGAACTGCTAGAAGTGGCATTTGTTTTTAGTATTGAAATTTTCGTTTATAGGAAAGTACATATAATATCTTTAAATTTTCATTTTTTTCCGTCTACAGAATGGCCCCAAATCACAAGTGGGAGGTTCCAAACGAGAAACGCCACGGGGGTGTGCTGTGCCTGGACAACTTTGACATCACGGCCGACGGAATCCCCGATCTGTTGGTGGGCAGAGACGATGGTCTCGTCCAAGTGTACGGTTACGACGAATCAGACGAGCCCGTCTTGCGATTCAGTCAGGTGCGTGCCTGAAACATGTTGTTGCACAAAACATGGGCTTTAGATGTTTTACCTCAACATTGTTTCCCTGTAGGCTGTAAAAGTTTTATGCAAATCAGCAGACATGCTGAAATTGGAAGGAAACCATAGAGGGGCTTTGTTCACAAACAAAGCGTAGAATTCCACTTTCAGTCAACAATGACAGAAAGTTCATTTTTGTCTATAAAAACAAAATTAATGGTCGTATTCAAGTGTGTTACTAGTGTAAACGTGTCTATACGCTAGAACGCATGGTCAGCAGGAGTGTCACCCGGGTTAAAAAGGAAAAAAAAAGAGCGTACTCCCGATCAGAATGGCACTTTGCTCTTGCATCACACGGTTGTTCCAACAAAGGTAGTCATTCAATGTTCGAACGATGTCATTTGAGAGTTCTGCGTGCATGCCTACTTCTCATTGCGGTTGATGTACAAGTCCCTGTTTGTCCTTCTTGTAGACGTTGAGTGAGAGCATCAGCTCCATCCAGGGAGGAACTGTGGCCACGCCGGGCTATGATGAGGTGGTAGCGTGTACCTACGCAGGTCAGTACCCATTAGTCAACTCTTGATGCTGGGTGGCGTGGTGCCCTCGTTCGCTCACGCTCGAAGCCAACACCTTGCAATCACACAGACAATGGTATGCCTTTAAACTGCAGTTAGCCTTCATTTGAAGAAGTGTGCGTCAGTGTTGGTTCTTTGTGTGATTTGCACAAGTTTGTGATGTTTCGTTTCAGGCTGGATCCAAGGGCTGAGCACGGAACCGCCCCTCAAGGAGGCGGGGCCAGGAGACAAGGTCAAGGTCAGCCAGGACACCCAGAATAAGATTTCAAGTCTCAAGTAAGTCAGGCCAGTTTTTCAGGGCCATGGGGCAGCGCTGCACTGGTTAAAACAGCGATCTTGGCACCATCCAGTCCAAGGATCGGGTTATACAATCTTTTCTTTGATCTGTACGTACGCGCGCACTCGTTGCAGTTGTTTTCACCGGCCGCGGTGTGGTTGCTACCCATATTTTTGTGAAACTCCCCGATGTCCGCGCTGCCCCATAGATTTTCTTGCGGTCAGAAAATTTGTCAGGACTTTTAAAACTCCAAATGCTTGTTATACTTGACCAGAGCTGAGTTGGAGGGTCTCCAGCGTCGCGTGATCCAGGAGCGGGAGAAGTACCACTACTCGGCCATGAACACCAAGGCCATCTCCGCCGTGCCCTACTTCAACATCAACGACCGGTTCTCACTGAACCGGGACGACGCCAGCTACACGCTCAGCATCGAGGTGCAGGTAGCCATTGACAACGTGCTGCTGCAGAGCGACGTGCCCATCGACCTGCTGGACGTGGACAAGAACTCGGCCGTGGTCAGTTATAGCTCCTGTGATACAGAGGTCAGTAGGTGCACAGATCAGATATAAATTGCAGCCTTTCGGCGTACTCCTCAACTGTTAATTACCTGTGGACGGTATTATTCCACATCAAACTTGGAGGACAAACTTGAGGGATGTACAGTCAGTCCTGTTGCTGTCTTTAACCTTTACTTTTTCTGTCTGATTACTTTGAAAATCTAAAAGTCACAACAGCCTTCATAGCCAGATGGTTGTAAATCTTGAAAAAGCAACGCTTTAGAAGGCAGCCCCTCACAAAAGGCATGTGCAAAAGTACGAAAGAGTTTTTGAAAGTGCAGTATTTGAAATGCAAATGCAGACATCAATGCAGAAAAAGTCACAAAATTCTCCACAACGAGGCTACTAAATTGCAAAATTCAATGGGATGAGAGGTTCAGAGTTCAGTCGATGAAAAGTGATATCAATTCATAATTAGAGATCTTTTAAACAATCGAAAATTTAATCAGAATATAGGATTACGAAATTACGAATTTACAAAAATGGAAACGTAATTGTGCTGGTTACCTGATTGATGGATGAAACACTTCAGATTAATTTCCTTGGATGTAATCCATTTTGTGAAAATTGTTCCGCTGAGAAATGTACACCGGAAAGCTTGTACGATTCTGCATTCTTGTTCTCTCCTATTTAGAATGGCAACTTTCTGTTGGCCACATACCGCTGCCAAGCCAACACCACTCGTCTAGAGCTCAAGGTGCGGTCCATCGAGGGTCAGTATGGGGTACTGCAGGCCTACATCACCCCCAGGCTGCAGCCCAAGACCTGCCAGGTCAGACAGTACCATATCAAACCGCTGTCCTTGCATCAGAGAACACACGTACTGGACGACGCAAGGTGAGGGGAAAATTCATGACAGAACTGGTGAATTCAAAATCGTTAAATTGTTGAGATGCTAAGTGCGGGATTTTGATAAGCAACGAAACAGACAACCTTTGCTAAAACAGGTTACTAAGAGCTGTGATCTTTGAGATTGGCAGTGCATTCAATGACTTCCCGGGTGCTTACCTTTAATGTCGTCAAAGGTTTAGGCGAGCGTGGGCAATATGTGATATTAATGAACGCTCAGGTCATTTGAGGTATCCAAATGGGTGAAAAGGTCATGCATAAATCAAATTTGTAAAAGCCATTTTGGACTGTCAAAAGCATCGGAT
Organism: Acanthaster planci; assembly: GCF_001949145.1. The sequence goes on along the minus strand of NW_019091387.1, from coordinate 586,447 downwards.
ATCCACACACACATATTTAGCTTTTAGTTCACATAACCTACTTGAGTTGACTTAATTTACCCCTACATGCTATGATTTTTCTGAGCTGTTTACGGTTGCATTAACTTCCCTTTGCGTCCTTCTACTAATATCTAAGCCTCCATGTTTTTGCCTTGCATTGTGGGATAATTCCCCCATTAACCAATTTTACAATGATTGCGGGGTCACTTAACTCATAAATATAATCTTTTCCACTGTAAACTTTACATTATCTGTCAAATTGCAGTGAGATTAAGCTGTAGGTTTTCACGGCGTTCATTTCCTTCCAACTTAAAATCTGTAAACTGTTTACAGGGTTTTCCTCACAATACTCATGATTAAGACTTCACAATTACCGAGTCTGCTGAACTCATTCCAAATGGGGTTAAACAAAGGGTTTTTCAAAAACTCAAATTTACCTTGTGAAAGAAGAAATGTAGAACAAGAACTCGGGTGTTTTGGAATGTCGAAGTGTTAAAAAATCAGGACACTTTCGTACGTAACACCTGGCGATGGAACAACCTCATTGTTAAAACATTTTTGGCAGGCCCATGAACACCCTGAAGTTGAGCGGTCAGTTCAGCCTGGCTGAGATCCACTCCTGGGTCTGCTTCTGCCTGCCGGAGATCCCCGAACGCACCCCGCCGGGAGACACCATCAACTTCCACTTCCTCTCCACGTTCCTGGACACCCAGCTGGACTGCCTGTACAGGTAAAGCCACTTCGGAATGCAAGGCTGCGGCTTATGTTCTCTTTCCATCTTTAATAGTTCCCCTCAATTTTTCCTTTCAAATTTCATTTCAATCTGACCTTACATCAGGTCCAATTTATAATTTCCCTATTATGGGAAAAAAAAAAAGGGAAAGAAACGAAGAAATCACAACAAAATGAATATTACGTCACAGGAAAGGAGAGGGCATCTTCCGGTCGGACAACATCTCCACCGTCTCCATCCTGAAGGACGTCCTGAGCAAGGAGGCCACCAAGCGCAAGATCAACCTGAACATCAGCTACGAGGTGCAGGAGGAGTCGGTGCCCGACACGCTGAGGAGGCTGCACCCCAAGCTGGAGTACCAGCTCCTGCTGGCTAAGAAGGTTCAGCTCATCGATGCTCTGAAGGTATGTGGGAAAAAAAAGCCATCCTCCCTCCCCCAAAACCCGGTGTAATCAATAACATTACAAATGTACAAAATATGAAGTGACCCTCCCTCAACCATATGTTGCCGGGGAACTTGGGATTCGGGTACCTTGAGTTTGTACGTCGTCAATAGCGGAGGAAATCCGTCATTGTTTTGAAAGATTATAGAACTGTTTGTGGTATTCAGCGCGAGCGGATTACCACAGGGGACAAAAGCGCTCCAGCACTCCAGTGATGAGCGATACCATACTGCTGTATGATAATCTGGCTCATGTTGAAAAGATGACAGCAGCGTACTGTGCCAGTTTCGGGAACAAAAGAAACTTTACTCCACACAATCTGGGCTCTTTTTACCAGGCGCCAGGCCTGGCTGAAATACTCGGGCGTCAGTAGATGTTGTCTGTCAGATTAGAGTAGCCACCAGACAGTCACTCGATGGGGTTTAGGCATTCAGGAAAAAAAATAAGAAATTTTGAAGATTAAAAAATTGCCCGTATGTAGGAGCTGCATTTTCAAAAGGCACCCGACAGAAAGTGGTGCCCCCCACACACACTTTTCAGAAGTGATTGACGCCGTTGAAATTACTGTGGATTTTAAGCACGGCATGTCAATTGGTGTAAATTATAATTGACATGAAAGATTTTTGTTCCAATTTTCTTTTCTCTCTTAGGAGTTACAGATCCATGAGGGGGATCTAGAATTCTTGTCCCCCGAATACCGGCAGATTCTTGGTGATGCCGACACTTTGCAGGCAGAGTACAAAAAGCAGCCATGTCACCTTGAGAGGTTGTACGGTAAGCAAGAAATAATTCGTATGCTGGTTGTTTTGTTTGGTTTGAGTTGAGGAATGTGGGAATACTCCAAATTTTCCCCAACTGTCTTTCTGAAGAATTACTCCCACATAAGTCCTCCCTGTCTGTAAGATTTCTTGCCATGTAACCTTACGGTTTTATGAAACCCAAGCTTAATGCAGAGTAGATAACTTAGGATCTCCAGTGACAGTATATACGGTGCTTTTATTTGCTGTTCTGCTACTGCTAATTATGTTTTATCCCACTTCTGACACCAGAAAAGAAACTTGGTATGTAATTAATGGAAACAGTCTGAATGGGTGCTCTTAAGCGGGATTTTAAAAGTCGTGAAACCCCAATTCCAGCACTGCACTTGTTCTCTTTGCTTAGCACACCATAATTTGGCAAACACATAATTTGGGAAGTGTCCCAAATGTTTGGACCAGCAAGTTTCTCTAGACTCAATCTGCTAAATTGACCATGCAGTTTTTTTGTCTGAACAGGAATGATTACAGATCTCTTCATTGACAAGTTCAAGTTCAAGGGAACCAACGTAAAAACCAAGGTGCCTCAGCTCCTGGAGGTTCTGGATAACTATGAGCTCCAGAACCTAATCGACTTCTTCAACTCAGCTGGCTCATAAAAAAACCCAAAAAGAGTCAAGCTCCCCGAAAATCAGTCTCGTTTCTTCACCAAAACGAATCTTGTGGCATCACTTCCAATTTAGAAACAAACACTGTCCATTGTGCAACACCTGTGCTTGCCAGGATTCTGCTTCATTGTAACTGGTCAAAGGAGAGAGCTTGGTGATGTTTCAAAATCCTGTCGGGGTGCTATAGGGCCCATGTAAAAAATGGAGAGGTCACTTTGTTGTCTGACCCCAATATTGAAATTACGACTTCATGAGGTGAGATGTTTCATGTATTACTCACAGTCACAGCACTTCCCAAGCCTACCAGGTCTGGAGAGATTTAACACTTTTCTGCGTCAAATCGTGTTAGCACTCTGTCGTTTTCTGGACTCACCGGTGGACATTAAAATGCATTGTAGTCACAGATGGGTTTAAGAAGTCCTGCATTGGGATTGGCAAGAAGTACAAGTGACCAATTTTCCACTGAATGTGTACAAAATGAGCATTTTTGGGTTTGAGGTACAGACCAAAGTCTCCAAAGTTTTCTGCGTTGACATTTGCCTAGGAGTGTTATAGGAGTGCGTATAGCCTACATGGGAGTGCTTTAGTCATTAGCAAAAGTGGTCCATTCTAGGCAAGAGAGAGTAGAGCAAACTAATAAAGCATTCAACGAGTGCCAAAAGAAACTGTGTACAACTTTTTTTATCAGGAATACATGCATTCTGTCAGTGCTCTCTGTCTTTACAGGTTTCCAAGTCTTTGCTGCTTGGAAGTGGGGTGTCTGGTGTAACACCCACCTGTTCTGGTGATGTCTTTGTCATTCCTCCATTTGAGAAGATGATTTTTGTATTAAACGGTGTCGTTATTTTGTGAGGTGGGGTTTTTTCCCCCAGATTTTCAAAATTGGAATTTCCATTTCGTTTTTTGTTTTAGTACAAACATTGTTTTCTTTGTGGTAACATGTACATGTGACCTACACATGCAGAGGAGAGGACTAAATTCCAAGAATTCATACATTTTCAATTTTTGCAATGATGACATTTTTCTTCTTGTTGTGGAACCAGTCTGTATTTAGATCCACTGTTTGTCTCATTATGCTGGACAGCCACACCTGCTCCTAGAAACAATCCTAGACCTTGTTTGCCCTACAATATGCTTTGCAACAGAAAACATAGACTACATTGGAAAGTACTCTTTATGTGTAAAAGTACATATTTGCACTTGCTGTGTATACTTGAATGGAATCTGTACATTGTATATGATTGTAAATAAAAGTATCTTTTATCATTGCTGTGACAGTCAGTGCTACTGAATCATTTCATTTTGAATATATTACAAGCCGTGCGGTGACTCACGGAGGGTCCAGTTTCATGTTTCAGCTCAAAGTGATATGAATTGCAAAATTAGGGCCATAAAAACAGAAAGATGAAAGGAATATCATGATCCTTTTCGGGCAAATTTACCTGGATTGGAACCTGTTGAGTGTGCAGTGAAATTTCTGCCACTGAGGTACTGCATGTTCTGGGCACTTCTTAACAAGTATATATTTGCACTTGCTGTGTTAAGACTCTCTTGTTACTTCATAACAAGGTTTAAGGCAAAAAGTTTGTGCTGTGCATGGTCAGTTAATGTACACAGATGGAAGCGGCATCATCCTACTGTGTTATGTATTCCTAGTTTTATATCTCAAAAAATCAAGGCCTTTATAAACAAACTCTGGTTGAATTTGGTTCAACTGAAAGAGTTCGCCCCTTTCAACGTGATGTGTCATTCGGAGGTAAACAGATTCCGTGGGATATCGTTTGTAATTGATGAGGGGCGAGATTGAAGTATAGCAGTATGTCATTGTATCATTACTGATGAGGTTTCTTGCCTCTTAATCTTACACATTTTGGAAAACCTTATGTATGTAGGGTTTGTTAATAAACCTAAATTGACCCTTTGAAGACAGGTGAAACAAACCGGAAGCGGGGAGCCAAGTGGTCTTTTCTCTTGTGAAAATACTGAAATCAGGTCGTGTGGGTCGACCCAATTTCAGAAAGGACTTCACTGCAAGTCAGCAGCTGCTTTCCTGAATTTTGCAGCATTTGCTGTATCAACAGTCTTCCTTTTTAACATTTTTTTCTGATGGTTTTGTAGAATGGGGGTGTGCAACCATGATGTCAGAAATTACAATGAAGCGATCACTGATTTCTGAGTGAGCTCGCAAACATTTGGTGTAAACGGCCTGGACGTGACACAGATCCAAGATATTCTGTCTCAGACGATGGATCCTTCCTAGTCGATAACCCCACCTTTTGTTAAAAATTATTATTGTTTGCTAAATCATCCATCTTTGATTGAAGACTCCCTGGGCCCGGGTTTTTTACATTGAAAAAAAAATCAAAATTACCGTGAAAACGAAATTGGAAAATTAATTCATAAAAACGAACTAGAGTTTCGTAACGTAAGGTTTTATTCCAATTTTATTTAGATGTGATGGAATTTGTTGCAGTAAAATTGTCCCAACAGAATTATTGTACGATAAACCTATGTCCACACATGAATATCCAGTGCATAATTTAGGAGGTGTCACTGGCAGACACACTGTTTCACAGTGCCACGCTATTTTTGGTTCCAACATCGCCCGGCGTGAAAAAGTTTCGCAGGCATCATTTGCCACCGTTAAAGTTATCTAGCGCCACCAAACGCGCCACCAAAGCATTATTTGCCACCGTTAAAGTTATCTAGCGCCACCAAACGCGCCACCAAAGCATTATTTGCCACCGTTAAAGTTATCTAGCGCCACCAGACTTTCCCCCTCTGAAAGGTTTCTAAACTTCGGCTTCGCACTGTTCGGGTGTGCCTCGAAATATGTGAGTGCTGCTACTGAACCCTTGTATCTCGAACTACAAGAAAATAATCCCATATGTTGATGGACAATATGCATATTTGATATTCCTGTAGCAGAAAAAGGCTTTTTGTGTTGTGTTTAGCAACAATTTTAAGATCAGTTTTTTTGCCCCTCTGATTTCTGAGTAAAATTAGGTGGAGTAGTGGAAACGGAACCTAGATTTGGACATTCCTGGACACGTTAAAGTTATCTAGCGCCACCAAGCGGTGTGCCGATTCGCGCCGGCGCGCCATACGTGAATTGCACATGGCATGACGCACACACATGTACGCGATACTAACCTTGTTGTTTCTGTACTGCTTCGGCAGTCTACATAGTGCGTGGTGCTGATGCAACGGGAGTTGAAATGGACGAAGCAAGATTGGTCGAGTTGGTTCTTAAACTTTACAAAGTTGAAGCCGTCAAATTTGGCTCCTTCACTTTGAAAAGTGGCATACAGTCGCCTGTCTATTTTGACTTGAGAGTCATGGTTTCGTATCCTGAAATAATGGCAAGTAAATTTATTAGGAATAGCGTGAGTGAGGCCATTCATCATGAATTAAGCAGCGGCTGATTTCACGAAACATGGCATAAAACATTGAACCATACTTAGAAAATTTTCTCAATTCCCTGTAGACTTAGTACACAAGTGGAGTCAGGATGCAACATCCTTTCAAAAATTGATGATATTCGTCTAAATCTTGTGATGTTGCGTAGACACAGACTTGCCGCGAAGACTTGGTTTATACATGAACACAAATTTTCTTGCATGCTTTATGATGTGAAATTAAAACCACAAGGCTGTGAAACTCCTATATAGTCTTTATTTGTATTGATAGGACGAAGTGTCAGAGTTATTGTGGGAGGCATCCGTGCAGAGCAAGGCTGACTTCAGTGTAGTGTGTGGTGTGCCGTACACAGCCCTACCATTGGCAACAGTAAGGCACAAGAAATATGAATAATGAAAGTGTTTTCAAAAAGCTGTTTCTGATGTTGAAACTCATGTTTTTGAATTATTGGATAATGTAGCTATAAATTTATGTCTTACAGATGTGCCGTCTCAAACAACAGAAAATAACGTTTTTATGCGAGTTACAGTTTCCAATGTGAATTTCTCCTTTGTGAATATTTTTTGAGTCTCCAAATTTCTACACAAATCTTATAGAGTGGATGTTTCCATACAAGATTTCATAGGCATTTGGACATTTCACTGTCTCAATTCACTTGCACACATTTCACGTACATTTATATTGTCCAAGAAGGTTAATGTTGATAGCTACATGGAATTTCACTGGTCCCCAACCTAACAGTTGATAGCAGTGAATCACAAGAAACCGATGGTCATCCGACGCAAAGAGGCCAAGGATTATGGCACCAAGAAGATGATAGAGGGCGCTTTCCAGCCGGGCGACCACTGCCTGATCGTGGAGGATGTCGTCACGAGCGGTGGGAGTGTCATGGAAACAGCTCAGGTGTGTTTTGTCCACATCTTGATAAAAAAAAACCCAAAAACCATTGCGCAGAAATCCTTCTCATGCAATTATTTTACATTTCTATGATACCCTAAGGCTGGTTCATATTCGATGCTAAAGCAAACATAAACATGATTTTGCAACGTCAAATCAAATACATGCACTGCAGATTTCCAAGTGTTTGCCCTTAAGTTTTGTTTTTTTCAATTGGCCAGCAGGGCTAGCTGGCCCAGGTTTTTGCTGGCCTGCAGACATTCAACTGGTCCTAATAAGATTTTTACAAGAATCTGTTCACAGAGAAAAACTAAACTACATGTACATCAACGGTAGTTTAATTCATAGTAATTTATTGTTTATTTTAACCCATTCATCCTAGCGACTTAGAAAGTGTTGAAGCACATCCACCACTCCTATTTGTACTCACAATTGTTCATCTACTTTATAACCCAGAAATCACTCGCAAAATTTCTTATGACAAAACATCCTATTATATGCAGATTTTCAGACGAAGCATTTCTTAACAAAGAAAAATCATTTTCTATGAAATAATTCTGGTGAATTTAAAAAGAGGACTTGTTTCATTTAAATTCCGACGCATCTTTTTTGAATGCACTAGCCCGAATTCACCAACCACATCCCCTGCGCCGCAAAGTTGACCAACCCATTACATCATGTAAAACCAATTATGCACATGTAGTTGAGTCTGCATTATGTGTGCGTTCGCAATCCAAAACTAGGAAATAATTGCAGACAAAATAGACTAAGGCCGTGTCCGGAACAGGCATCCAGAGCTATGGCTAGATCTGTTGTCTACGCATCGCCGTGTATCTCTACCTAGACCTAGCCATAGATGACAGATTCGGTTGTAGCCTAATAAGCCTCAGCTCTGGAGGCCCATTTTGGACACTCAGCCGAAGCCGATCTACGCATGTGCCGGCTGGGTTGCTGCTGCATATTTTGCTGTGCTGGGCTGACTAGCCGCCACGGCGCAGCACGTGCTACAGCAATTTAAATCTTTCGTCCCCCGAACATTATTTTGCAGAACAAATTTGCACATGCATTTATGTATTGCAGATGGAAGCCAACCACATGCATGCCTCACACAGTACGTACAGCGCGGTGCACCGGTCTGCCAGCTGGTCTGGTCTGGCCGAATGTGTTGGGAAGACGATTGTGTACTGGAAGGGCGCACTACAAAAAAAAGACTGAATTTAGGGCAAAAAAAAAGTTCATGATGTAATACATTTTAAGCCTTCGACATCTGGGCTCTATCCTTTATAAACAGTCAACATTGTGGTTTGGATGGAAAACTGAATCTGTTTATTACAACTGTTCAGCTGGCCAGCTGGGCCATTTGGGGATGCTTCTCAGCTGGCCCAAGGCAATTCTAACTGTCATTTGGCCAACGGACCACCGCTAAATTGAACACTGTTCGACTCGGGCAACCTTCTCTGATCGGCCTTCAGGCATGGCCGAAACATTGTTTCAGTTGTCTGCTCTGAGCAGTAACAAGAGAGGGCATGGTTTCATTTTGCAACCACCGTCCTTTGGCGCAGACTCAGCCCTCGTACACACAGGTTCATGCGCGTTGGCCGCAAGAAGCATTGAGCAGGCACAACCAACTTCTGTGAGAATGCACAGACTTTGCATGCGTGCCTGGCATGTATGTGTACATGAGCCCAGTGTAACCACCTCCCTCCGGCCTGTGTCTTTTTTGAGCCAATGAGGGTACTCTTCAACTCTGAGCAGATTGGTCAAAATGACCTTTGTCTTTTTTGAAAGTCCAACATAAAACAAAACCAGACGTGTTCCTGCTATGAGGCTAAATATGCTCAGTGTAGCTCCATGAGGCATTTTCCAGTGTCTGTTTTGTCTCTTCTTCGACTTTCCTCGACCAAGGGAGAGTGAAGGAGAAAAATGTTTTAAACGTCGTTTGTGAAAAAGTGTTGCTTTCCTACTTGAACGAATCCATATTACATTCAACTACTCCGGGTCGCTCAAACTTTTCAGCTGTGGGATTGAATCGAGGCTTCTGGTATTTTAGTAGGGGCCCTACAAAATTGACAGATAGGATAATTTGATGGAAACTATTTGGTCTAATTTAAGTCTCTTTTTTTCCCCTTCACAGTCGCTGAATGCTGTCGGTATGAAAGTGAAAGATGCAGTGGTCTTGTTGGATCGCAGCCAAGGTGGAAAGAACAGACTGGAACAGCAAGGCATACGCTTACAAAGGTAAAATGACACCTACCGTCTATTTGAAGAACGCAAATCTATACACTCATGCAAAGGGACACTAATACTTGGCTCCAAGCCAAAGTGTACGTCACATGCATTGTCAGCAACAGGCGAACGCTAGTATTCCACAACAAGCTTATCCTATTATTTCCAGCCCAAAATTCCAACTTTTAAAATGACAAGGTACCATATCCCAGCCCTTTACAAAGTCGGACTTAACAGATCAATAGCAATATTCATTAGTCAAATTCAGCCAAGGTTTGTGTGACATTTATCACTACATCATTGCTTTTTGACACTCTGCAACAATGTCGCGGTTCACTTTGCCACAACGCCAAGGTGTGGCCCACAGTCGCTTGATGGGCTCCACCCATGCTCAACCTCCTTCAACTCGTTTGAGCCTCCGTGTGTGTACGATTTCAATGGGAATCAGTCAAGTGTGGAGACGGGTGTAGATGTCATGTTGAAGCGTCCACTGTGTAACAGGCACAAGAAAGTCGCAATGCCCTCTTGTCCGAGGGACATTTAACTTTCATGGAAGACCTGCCTGTAAACTTGATACCACCACAATAACGGCTTCTAAGTTTGTCATCAGATAGAGTCCACATTCAGATGATGAATTTTGTGTCCTCCTGGTTCTATTTATATCGCAGCGTCCTCACCCTGCCCAAAGTTCTGCAAATCCTAGAGGATCATGGGAAGCTGGAACCGAGTGTGGTTGCTGCCGTGAAGCAGTTTATTGTAGACAATACCTTCCCCGATGAAGCGAAGGTCACTACCCCGGAGAAGCCATCAGATGCTAAAAAGCCTCGAATGGTACAGTTTTCCCATGTCTTTGCCAACTGCGGTGCTTGTCTCGTTGACCAGTGCCATTGTTGGATCCTGTTGTGGCTGGTAAATCCGCTCTGCTCGGAATAAAAGAGGGCATGGTTTTTTGGGTACTCACCGCATAGGCGCACCTCATGGCGCGTAGGTATATGCGAATTTGACGCAGAGTGCGCTGAGTATGCGTAACTAACTTATTCCAGCTTGTATGGTCTTTGCGTACACCCAGAACGCGTGCAAGAACCCACTTGTAACCACCTGTCCCTCTCATGCCGATTGGGGGCGTGCTTCACCTCGGGGCGGATTAAGACTCGGAGGCTGTTTGGCCTCTGGGGTACTTGACCCATTGGGGCATTGCACACTGACCTCACTTCTCTCTTAAAACCTGGTCATACTTCCGGCAAAAGCGAAAGTGAAGCGAATTTGACGTCACAAAACCTTCCTACAAAATCCATTGAAATTTGTTCAACATATGCAAATTCACATTGGAAATATGGGTCATTCTATAAATTTGGGGTCCAAAGAGTGACATTTTCCCGTCCCTGTTACTTCTGATGTGTATGCTATCTGACACATTTGACAAGGGAAGTATTACTGAAATTGATTTCAAACTATTATTTGTTTGGCAGGTAATTTGCAGTACTTATTCAATCTTGGATTTAAACAATGAGTTCTAAACATTTCAAAATCATATGCCGGACGTTACAGGGACAGGAATAAAATTGGACCCCCAAATTTATAGAATGGCCCGTATTAGAGTTAACATCACAGAATTGTGTTCTATTTTTTCTTTACACCAAGTTTGAACTGACCTTTTAAACACCGGCAGTGTTGCTTCACTGAGCATTTGGTGTACCCTCAGTGCTAAAGGAGATAAGGTCAAAAAGGTTTAACTTAGTGTCGGGTGTTCAACAGTCCAATCTTCATATGTTTGCGCACGCCGCTGTCATTGACGTGTACCCCCTTTCTTTTTTGTGTGTCAGTCTGGCTATGAGACACGGGCGGAGTTGTGCCAGCATCTGGTCGCTAAGCAACTCTTCACCATTATGGCTGCCAAGAAGACCAACCTTGCCTTCTCGGCCGACCTCACATCTTGCCAACAGGTCCTTCAGGTAATTAGCTTGAAAAAAAATAAAGTCATGTAGTTGATAACAGTAAGGCACGTAAGGCTACCCAATACTGCAGTCTCAAGCCAAAGACACGGGATCTACAAGTTTTTCTGAAGTCGGATTGATTCTGTTTTTTTGGCCAACAACGGTATCTTTTGCCTCGTGCATCCTCCTTCAGCTTGCAGATAAGGTCGGTCCCCACATCTGCCTCCTCAAAACTCATGTTGACATCCTGGAGGACTTCTCAGCAGAGTTTGTGTCGTCGTTGACAGCCCTCGCCAGTAAACACAACTTCCTGATATTTGAGGACAGGTGGGTGCGAGCGTGCCTTCAGGCATATTGAAGAGTTCGTTCATAAACTTAGAGAGCGTCTCAAAAGTCGGAACTTTCCTGTTCGCATTGGAACGCTCCATTTGGGAACACCAGTTGTTCCCATCGGGAACACAGCCTTTTCCAAATGGGAACAGCCAGTGTTCCTGTTGGGAACACGAGTTGTTCCCAGCTATTCTGTCGTGAACGCTTTGTTGTGACGTCAGCGTTCCTTCTGGGAACATTCAAAGTCAGTCATGTCAAGTTCTAATTGGGACGCAAAGCAAACGAAATAGATTTATCTTTGGAGAAGCACTCGACAACATACACATCCCTACACTAGAGCTCTGTATATTGAGCATACCGGAGAGTAATTGAAAGGTAGTTATTTTTGGTTTAATTTTTCGTATGTCCTCTGCAGAGTCGGTTACTGTGCTTTGAATTTGTGTGGAAATATTGTGTAAACATGATAAATTATTTCCCTCTGGTACTGTTTGTGCTTTTAACCGTTTGCGTGTTAAACCCTGAACATTGTGCTTTACAATACTGGTACTAAGTGACTACAACCATTTTTGATGAGGGGTATGCCAAAATACACAACTTCCTGGCAACTTCCAAGTTCTTATGTTAGATAGCCCTTTCAATTTGAATTTCATAAGTTCAATATCGATGATATACAAAATATTTAGGTCGTTCTCAATGGGAATATTCATATCATTCACAAGAGTAAACGCGCGTTACATCAGGGAACAGTGGCCTTCCCACTGTGTTCTCTGTGCATTCTACCAGGGAACGGCAGTGTTCCACAGAGCAGATTTCTTATCAAGTGACGATTTCTCTAGTTTCTTAGAATGTTTAGGGTTTACTGAAGTGTGATGCTTGTGGTGCTGAATACGAAAGCAGTATTCAGGTATTAGGTTCAGTGTAGGTTTTCTTTTTGGATGTAATCTGGAAAAATTCGAAGTATTCCGTCGACGAATAGTTGTCAAGTCTGGGAACAAGGAAGCTTGCCTGTAATAATAATCCCCTCAGTATCAAATACTCCAGCCTAGTCTATCGTGTGTAGTACTGCAGTACCAGCGGTTTGATTCAAATTTGAAGATTTATTTTTGGACATGTTTGCAGATAATATCCCAAGATTTACTGAATCTTAATTAATACGGTATCAGGGCAAAGGTCTCGCTTCCGACATAAACAAGGACGCTGTAAGTTTACTAAGGGAGAATACACCATACGAAGGCAAAAGCATTACGGACTGACTGGGAATGGGAAATACAAAACTTGTGTGCTCAGCATTCGTTGACAGCATTCCGAAAAGGAACACACGCATTCCCTGATATCAGTGTTCCCAAAAATGGAATGTTCCGTTCGGGAACAGCGCGTGTTCCAAACTGGAACAAGGCTTGTTCCAAGTGGGAATAGCCGTTGTTCTCCATCGGGAACATCCCCTGTTCCCAAAAGGAACGTTCCGACTTTTGAGACGCTCCCTTAGGAAGATAGAAGATGCCACTATGGGTCATTCTATAAAATGGGTTGCAATTTTTTCACGCCCCTGTCGTGTCTAACGTGATTTTGCATGTTTAGGACACATTCTTGAATTTTCAAGTGATGCAAGTTACCTGCCAGATAAACAATAGTTTAAAGTCAATTTTTAGTGATGCCTCAGTGTCACATTACATAATTTAGTAATTTAGGTGTATCCGGGAAAACAGTAATACATTTGGACCTCAAATTTGTAGAATGACCCTTATAAAAGTCTTTCAGGGACTGTTAATCTCTATCAGACATTTTTCAGCCTTACTAGTAACAGTAAGGAGTTAACCCCTTTGCGCCGGGAGGCAGCTAGACAAGTCGTAAAAATTGAGATCCTCAGCCCACTTTTCAGCTATTATTCTTGGCCCAAGCTCGAGCAAACACGGTGAAAGAAGGCAGACCCTGGATCTTGTATATATGGTAATTGGTCTTTGTGCGTAGCCC
>NW_019091387.1:515251-572614 GCF_001949145.1 Acanthaster planci | reverse complement strand
GTCCCCACTTTGAAAAGAGGCTACGGGAATGTGGAAGGGTGACTAGAGCTGCATGCCACCCAACAATTAGCCTTTTCACCGTGTAATTCAAAGCATGCAGAGCACGCAGGGCCACAAACCGAAAATTTGCGAATTGGCAGGTGGCCTTCGTGGCCAAGCGAGGCTGGAATTCTTGGAGTCGGCATTTGGGAAGAAATTCCCGGTGCAAAGGGGTTAAATATCACCAGTGAGTGACCTTATCAATCAGGCACAGATGCTAGGCATGGCTGTGCCTACAGAAGAAGATTAGCCATAAATGTCCATTTTCTTTAAAAAAGTATAAATTGTTTGTTTGCAAACTTGGGCTTTGCTGCGATTGAGTAGAGAGTAATTTTTCTGTGGATTTTTAACAAAATATTATTGCCATGAACTGTTTTCTCTCTGTCTTCAGGAAGTTTGCCGACATTGGAAACACTGTCAAGCACCAGTATGGTTCCGGACTCTACAAGATCGCAGACTGGGCGCACATCACCAATGCGCATGCCGTCCCCGGGGCCGGGGTGGTACAGGGATTGAAAGAAGTGGGCGTGGCCAAAGGGAGGGCCTGCCTCCTCATTGGCCAGATGAGCTCAGCAGGAAACCTAGCAACCGGAGAATACACACAGTGTAAGCTCTTAAATGTATTTAAGTCTTTCCTGTATATATAACTGTTTTATTGGTTTATTTAAGAGAGCCTTTCGTCAGTAACCACATGCATGAATTTCACCATTCAACCCAAATACTAAAATGCGATTGTACTAAGCGATAAAGCTTCTTTTATTTTTGACGTAAAATAAAAAGAACGCACATTCATATATATTACAAGAAGTTGCTTCTTCCAGCTCTATTGTTAATTGTTTCAAACTGTTGTAGATTGTGTTTATTTCCGTAGCAACCGTAAAGATGGCGGAGGATCACACCGACTTTGTGATTGGATTTATATGTACGTCAGCGCTGTCTTCGGATCCAAAGTTCATTCACATGACTCCCGGTAATAAAGACAGACCTTGTTTTTCCTTTTCTTTGACAGCTTTCAGCACTGGGTCAGTTTTCGTTCAGCCATTGCAAATTGGACACATGAAAACATGCTGCGATGTTACACGGATGCATTCACATGTGTACTAAGAATGACCCAACCCATAATGCAAGAATCACTCTTGTTTTAACGCCAACTGTGCACCATAGGACATAGGGGGTTTCTCAAAGCAGACCTTTTTCAACAGTGCACAATACAGCCGTTCTCCGACAACCCTAGTTGAACCATTTCGTAAAATGTCCCAGTCACTCACATTTTGCCATCGACTGCAACTCTCGCGACATACACGGTCATCGCTGACAGTGTTTTCTTGTAAAGGCTTCCCTCCATGCTGATAAGTTAATTGGCTACTGATCACCAGCAGTGCAACCAGGCCCGAGGGCCCGGTTCCAAGTAGCCTGCTGGATGGTCCAAAACATCTATCTTTACTTGAACAATAGTTTACTGTATTCATTACTGGAACATTTACTTTAGTGCAAGGTGACTTGGCATGTGAAAAGGAGCTCTTTGTCCTAGGAAGATGCGACATGTGATGTTGCTACCTGTGCATTTCACAATGAGGTGCCATGCAGGGGGTTCATTAATTACAGTTACAAGTATCATTTTCACCATGTTGAAATTAAAACATGTAATTGTTTTCTTAAACCTGCTACAATAGCCCCACTGTTTTGGAAATGGAAAAAGTTGTCACGCTTGCTGGCATGAATTGCAAGTTTGTTTTGATGTGTTTCAGAGGTCAATTATTCAGTTATATTGGGTCACATCTGATGCAGGTGTGAAACTTGCAGAGGGGAATGACGCCCTGGGCCAGCAGTACTTGACCCCGGAAAAGGTCATCGCCCAGCAAGGCAGTGACATCATCATTGTGGGAAGGGGCATATATCAGGTGAGTGACATAACAACATGAGCAAAACCCCCTAGGTGTCCAGGTTAAAAACTGATGAATACTTAGATTCATTAGTTGAGATCCCCACATGTCGGTGGGTGTAAACAGATAAGAACACAGATATTGACAAATGGGAGAAGCCACCAACATTGAGGGCTGGATAGCTCAGTTGGAAGAGCACCGGTATGGTATTCCAGATATATGATTTATGTTCAACAACCACTCTCCTCTCTGAGTGATCCCTGTTTCACCACCCTGTTTCATGACTTCTGGCCAGCACCCCCCCTCCCCGAACAAAGATATTGACAAATGGGAAGAGCCGCCAACATTGAGGGCTGGATACCTCAGGTGGCAAGAGCACCGGTATGGTATTCCGGAGGCCGCAGGTTCAAATCCTGCTCCGGTCAATTTCTTTGTTTATCTTTATAATCAAATGATAGTTACAAGTTTCAAAACTTGGTCTGGTTTTATGTGATTTTTTGGACCAATTCTTTTACTGTAACCATCGGCCACCAACATAATTATTGTCATGACATATAGGCAGGTCTTTAGGTTTTTCTGTTATCGTTCCCTACGTAATGTATCATAACCACCATATCACACTTTTATTCCTTTAACCCTAACCCCCAAGGGTTGCTGGCCCTAACCTTCCCCATTCCCACAAAGTTAAACACCCATATGGGACTTTGTGCCAGAGACTGTTGGACTTTGTTTTTCTGAGGTATGCCAAACCCAATGCAAAAGCCAGCTGTTATGGGCTTACCAGACCTATCCCCACAGAATTAAACACTTTACTAATGTTTAATTCTGTGTGGTTGGGGAAGGTTAGGGTTAATAGAATGAGGCTGTCGTCAAAATATAACTTGGGAATTGATATGTAATCTGTGAGGGGTTGAATCGCCCCCATTTTTATTGTGGTATCGGGAAAAAGAGGGGGAACTCAGCTCGAATTTCTGAACTTTCTCGCCGTTAATTTTGGTGAATCGTCTGAAAACGCCTTCTGTGCAGGAAACCAATGGCATACCCTTTCTGCTTTGACTCTCAAGGAGCATTAAGCTGCATGTAAAATGCAAGCACCTGTGGCTTGGCTCTACCTTCCCCAATCCTTTGAAATCTTCCAGTGGACTTGGAAGGACCTGATAGGGTTAGGGTTAATGTAGCTCTGCTTTTTTTGTGTGTGTGTTTGCAGGCAGCCGACCCAGTGGCAGCTGCCCAGGCCTACCGGGAGGCGGGCTACTCCGCCTACCTGAGCCTGCTGTCCTGACTGAAATGGGACATGACCCACTCAAGTGTGGCCTCTCAGAGATGTATGCTTGCAAATGGTTCAGTACATCGACATCTAGTTTTAACTTTTTCAGGTTTATGGAGTACTTTAAACAGCTTGGGTATAGAATACCGAGGTGTGACATCACTTAGAACCAGAAAGTGTAGTGTGAACGAATGGAGTAACGCGCACGCATTGGTTCACACGCTGGCTCAATGTGTTTTACACACACAATCGTGTGTGTGACATATTTGCTTCGGTACTCTATAGGGACTTTGTAGGGAGGTCTGTCGGGTCTACTAACATGGAGCAGGCAGCAGTTCATGCAGCTGCACTTGGCAGGAAAACATTACTCGGAAATTTTTTACGCTAAGCACAAATGAGCAGAGAACCTGTCTCTATTTATGGCACTTTTACCGATAAACTAATTTTGCTTAGTATGTATTGCAGTGCTGAGAAAATGTTTCTGCTGAGCAGCTGTATAAAATTGGCCCGTTGTAAAGAACACATACTTGTTCCGAAGTTGAAGGCACGTACGTTTTTTCACTAAATTTGGGGGACCGAAAATGTTGTGGGTCAGAGAAATGTCCCCAAAATTTGCCTGACAAAAGAAATTGTCCCCATAACAGTGAAGGCCTGCCCTCGGTGCTTTGTGCAGAGTGTGTACAGCTAGCATTCGTCAGAATGTGCACAAATTACTTCTTGTAATGAGAGGAGTGCACGTGTTCTCTACTAATCAGAGGGATGCACGTAAGCATGGTTTGTATACAGATTTTATACAAAGCCCAACATTTGATTGTCGATATGCTAATTTCTAGAGGTTATTTGTGATGGCTACCATGTAAGATTGTAAGATTTACCAGTTCACAGAGTAAGCCCAGAGACCGTCACCATAGGTCTTGGTGCACTGTCCAGGGTGAAGGAAATGTTAATGCCAGTCATTGAGAGTTTTATTGGGGAAAACTTCCCCATTTTGAATCAACTTAAAAGCCACTCACATTTTTGGTCAACTTTAATAAAGGTCAAAATGTTAAAAAATGTAATGAAAAGGGTTGGGGGGTTGGTAAGAATTTTTTATTTGAAATGGATACCTGTTTCCCATATGGACGAATACTTACAGAAATGACCGTCACTGCGTATTCCTCAGTAAATTCTCTAGACTCCAGGCCGTGGGACTGTGCTGTAATATTGTGAAAATGTTACAGGAGTACTTATTTTGGAGTCATTCTGTAGATGCAGAAATGTTTTTAGAATATTTTTATCCGACACTTATCAATGAAAAGTTGTGATTTCATTCCTGGGATGTTGAGACTTGTGGAGAAAAACAAGGAAAGGCCCGTTCTATCTCAAATCCATAAAATCACATTTGTTTACCAAAACACAAAAATACTAGTGTTTATTTTTGTCCATTTGTCATTTTTGTCAGCACTATAGTTTTGGTCCCTTGACAGTCATTCTCCATCATCAGTGATCGGTCATGGCCGGTCTTTGTGTTGATTATTGAGACTTGGCCCATCCATCCGCCTCCGCAGCTTTTTCCCTTGAATCTCCAGTGCTCAACACTGGAAGACTTGGGCCAAATGTGGCACTGAACACCGGACCAGAGGGTAGAGTCACGGTGGCCAATGGGTACAGTTTGAATGCATTCATCATCACAGTTTGATCACAGTTCATTAGCGTACATTGCACCCGACGATGACCGGACAACTGTTAACCCCTTCCGGCTGGGATTCTGTTGACCGTGACTGCTGGGCTGCGGTATGCAAAGCTCTGTCCAGCAGCAGGCCCACATTGAAACCGCAGCTGCATAATGTATAGAATGCACGTGTGGTATGCACTAATCCTCACATAAAGCCGCAGGATGTAGGGGTTAATGCACTTTGATTCAAATCTTGGGAGTAACAAAATTCGTCACAAAGTACACCAAATGGAATTTCTGCTAGTTAGAATGACTATCAGATTTCTTTCAATGATTACTCTTTATTGAAAACCCTTGGCAGGAAATTATACAAACCTGTGTACTGATACGAGTAATGTCCTAATTCCGTGGTACTTTTTTTCCCCACACGTCATTTAACTAGGGGTATCACCGCCCATTCTGCAGCTACTGACTCATAACACTTCCAGTCACTCTTGTCAAGGAGTGGAAATAATGACAGAACCAACTGGCCAGAGGAAATGACGGATTGGTGAGGTGTAAAATGCACCACAATGTACCAGCAACCTCCACAAAGGCCACAGAAAGTTAGTACTTTATGAAAGTTCCAAAATGTTGCCCACCTCTCCCCTTCCACCACCTGGACATTTGGTTTTCTGGATCCGCCCTTGACTACTCATCAAGGCTCGTGCAGGAAAACTCCTACCGACTCTTAGTAACTGAGTTCTCCAGCCTCTTACACTACTGTACCTACAAGTTTATGCGATTACTGAAAAAAGTCTGTCACAGGAACAGAAAGGATGTAAACGACACATAATTTGATTTTTATTTTTAACCGTAAAAAACTAATCAAATTTCAAATCCTGCAAAGATTTACATTTAATCAAGCCCAGTTTACAGCAAAGAAAAAGCTATTATGGAAGAAAACACTACCAGTCCTTCACAGTCATGTAGTGTACATGTACATTGCTCCTGACTACTTACTCATTTGATGTGGATTTAGGCATTAAATTTGCAAAGCAATCAACTGTTCAAAAACAACGTGGACCCAAAGTTTTCCGAGGGTTCCCACAGAATTCAAGCTTTCCCGTGTACGTTATTAAACTGCTTACAGCTTGGCAGTTGATTGTATCAACACAATCTCGCAAAATATTGATGTACATGTATATGATGATGTATAATAAGGCATTTCTCAAATTTAAACTTTCAAAACTATAAATACACTTTAACCAAATAATTTCAGTGTTGTGGGTATCAAATCTAATCAAAATCTTCCCCCTTGCATTTCTCCAAGGATTAATTGATATTTCTCTCTCTGTATAATATATGCATCAAGTGTAAAAATCATCTCAGAATTTTATTTACACACATATACATTACAATTATATTTAAAATCAAAGATGTGTCAAAATAGTTTACAAGCAAAGAATCAATCTGAGACATCGAATGCTTGAAATATTAAATTACAAACTGACATAAAATGACTACCATTTTATACAATATGGAGGTACATGTACATGTTAACTTCAAGAAGATTAAGTTGAATTTTTTTACAAGAATAGATTTACCGTAGGAAGAGGGGATGTATGTTGACAGTGTCTATTATCATGGGGGATATGGTTTGTGCTTTATAAATGTGCATTAAGGGCATTATTTATGGTCCTTATGTTCAAACCTTCATCTGATAAAGAGTTACTTCCACCATAACCACTTTCAATAAAACTGACTTTTTACAAATTTTCGTCAAGCTAACCAACAAATCTGCACACACACCTGTGTGCTGTGCAGATGTGTACACATTGAATGTCGTGTAAACTTTCCATGGGATTTTATTGCTGGTGATAGGAACTGAATTAGAAAATGTTTTCATCTTTAGAACCAGGAAATGGATATGATCCTTTGTCAATGCCCTTGGATTCAATGCCCAGAGATGCTATTTTAGAAAGTTCACACACTGGGAAAAAGTTTGGTATTTCGTTGGGTATATTGCAGTATTTTAACAAACACAAAAGGTACATAATTCCATTAACTTTTCCACCGAAAAGTTTGGAAGAATACTTCCCAGAATGTTAAGGAGATAAAGCCTACTGTTTGTGAGATTACACAAACTGTGAACATTAATGTCCCCATGGACCAACAGCAGGATGACTGTATGGTCAGTGCCTACCTTCACGCAGAAAATAACTGCTCTGTGACAATCATTATGGAAAGTGGTTGGCACAGTGCAAACCTGTGGGTGTGTACACATCCCAAGCTCCAGCTGGCCTGGTGAATGTGTTAACATACTTCAGCATGTCCCATTTCAACAGCAGATGGTTTTTCTGCTAGTAACTACACATTTAAAAGAAAGGCTGGTTTATTTTTACATCCTTCTGCATACATGATATGTGCGTTCTATCTGAAAAAATCTTGACTGAATTTTTTTGAATAAGTGTTAGGACTTAAAAACTCTCACATAAAAGTGAAGCTTGAATTGGTCAGATTTTACTTGACATGCATCAATAGTGACTGGTCAATGGTCAATGGTCACTGTAATTGAGCTTTTACTGTCTCAAAAACTGATTGGCTGGTAGTGGTAGAAGGCAGAGCCACCGCTGGATATGTGCGCCATCTGCAGTGACCTCAGAGTGGGTACCTGCTGCTGTAGCTTCTCGGCTGTCGCCATGGTCACGCCACCGCACTGTGAGATGTTGAGATGCTGCAGGTGCTTGGTGTATTGGCCCAGGGCCAGCAGTGTGGCGTCCGTGACCTTCTCGCAGCCGCAGACATCCAGCGACCTCAGCCCCCTGCGCCGCTGGACAAGAACCTTCAATCCTGCGTCAGTCACCTGGTGGCAGTGGCCAATCAGCAGCTCCACCAGGTTGGGGTTGTTGGCTGCCAGGGCAGCCAGGCTCTGATCGGTGATGTTGGAGCAGAGGCTGAGGGTGAGCGAGTGCAAACAGGGGAAGCGGACAGCGTGGGATACGCAGATGTCCGTCAGGTGGTTGCAGGCCGTCAGATCCAATGATTCCAGCCTGGTCAGCGCCGTCAGGTTGACCTGGTCTGGGGCATCCATCAGCCTCTGAATCTCCTTCTCCGGGATTTTCAGGATCTTCTCGTTGAAGGACGGGCGCTTGAAGAAACCCATGTTGCTGTGGCTCTTGGTGAAGCGGTCGCTGTAGTGCTTGGTGGCTTCGTTGTCGGTGATGAAGACCGGTGCATTCTGATCCAGGCCCAGCAATCCAAAGTCGGTGATCTTCTTGCACCAGGCTAATCGAAGCTTCTTAAGATTGGGCAAAAACCTGAAATCCAGGAGGGATAAGAATGAAAGAAATACACCGAGTCAGTTTCGCATGTAGGTTCTAATGAATAACATTATCGAGAGGCATATAGAATATCATCTGTCAACTTGACAGGTGTGAAAAGTTGATCAACATTGAAACCTGAGGAAAGTTGTACAAGTTGTTTCACTATGTACACAGATCTTTCAGTGTCAATTTAAAAGTGATACAAAGTCAGTGTATTACATGTGTACATTGTATGAACGTCACATTTGTGAGAATTTTCTTAAGTAGTTGATGAGGACTTTGAAGTACATAAACACATGTAAATGTAAGTCCCTATGGTTTCATGGCTCCTACCTTGAAATGGCATGTACACTGGAATCTCCAACGCCGAAGCAAGAGCTGAGATCAAGTTGCTCAAGCTGAGGTAAGCTCTTCACGAGGCTCAAGACGACCTCATCGCGGACGGACCCGCAGCCCCCGAGGCTCAGCGAGACCAGGTGGGAGGAGTTGCTGCTTCCGAGTCCCTTGCACAGGTGGTGCAGGCCGACGTGGTAGCAGTTGGACATGTTGACAGACTTCAGGTGCCGCAATGAGGAGAGGTACTCTGATGCCTGGGGCTCTAACTGGGACCACTCGCTGGCGTTCAGGTGCTCCAAGTGAGGTAGATACTTGCAGATGGCGATCAGGGATGGGCTGTTCAGGGACGCTACGCTGCTGAGATCGAGGGATCGGAGCGAGGACTGCTTCTTGACGAGACTAGCGACTCCCTCGTTGCTGATTCCACTGCACTTTTTTAGGGTCAGTTCCTCTAGCACCAGGCCCTTGACATGGCTGATGAGATGGAGTGCCTCACTTCCTATCCCGGTGCAGCTCAGGTCCAGGGACAGGATCTTGTCTGCATGATGCTGCAGGTACATCAGGAAGTTGGACAAGGACATGAAGGAACTGGACTTTCGATCAGCGCTGATGTAGGCATCGCTCTGATGGATGATGTTGCAGGATGCCAGCGAGAGCTTGGCCACACTGGGCATTACGCCCACAAGTCTGTTGAAGAGGATGTCTGACAGGTACCGGTTGGAGGCAAGGTTGAGGGAGGTGACATTCTCGAGTGGCTGGGCCACTTTCTCCCGGTCCTCCGCCTTCTGCAGCAGGTTCCCAGACATGAAGAGGCTGTTGCAGCAGCTCACGTCCAGCCGCTGCAGCCCAGGGCAGTGGCCGATAATCCCGACAAAGACAGTCTCGGTGACGTCGGATCCCCGCAGGCTGAGGCTGGTCAGATGTGGGCCCAGGTGGTGGCCAATCTCCTCCAGGACTTGGCCACAGTCACGGGACCCATCAACGTGGCTCACCACCAGGCTGGGGCTCTTGCGCTGTCCCAGATGGTGGAACTTCTCCCCAGTGCTATTACTGGCTCGGAGAGTTATGACAGAGCTCTGGTGCAGGGCAGGGTCCAGCGATGCATAGTACCATTTCTTGCAGACCAGGGATGCTTCATGGCGCTCAGAAGATGTTAAGAATCTCATAATATATGAGATCAGCT
This sequence comes from Acanthaster planci, assembly GCF_001949145.1. The sequence goes on along the minus strand of NW_019091387.1, from coordinate 562,947 downwards.
GAAATACAAAGGAACAAACATTTTCAGATCTTTTTTTCATTTACAGTTAATCGTACTGGTATCACCAATGGTATGGCTCGGTTTAAGTTTACAGGAACTTATAAAAGTACATGCTGTGCACACTATTCAGATGTGTCAACCTCTTTAACTTGAAAAACAAAGTATAAAATATGCTAAATGTATACAAGAGAAACAAATCATATGGGGAAGCGCAGACATCAGGGAGTTGAACAAAAATACGGGTAGCAACCACACCGCGGTCGGTGAAAACAACTGCAACGAGCGCGCGTGTACGTACAGATCAAAGAAAAGACTGTATAACCCGATCCTCATACTGGCTGGTGTGTGCGTACGTCGCCAAGGTTGCTGTTTTCACCGACGTAGTACCTGTCATTTTGCGAGAATCCCGGATGTCCGCGCTGCCCCATAGGGAAACTGACTACAGCTTAATGTTAGTTTTAAGCCCTGTTAACCCTAATATTAGTAACAATTCTCAAATTTTATAACATGCTTATTTCACACAACTTAGTCATAGTATTTAAGGCAAGGTTCAATCTCCAGACATATCATACCAAACATGCCATACAGGCAGACTTCTCATCACTTGTCTCAAAAGGACATGTTTATAATGAAGGATAGGAAATGTCACCAGGGTGATTCAAGTAGGTACTTACATGTATATGGTTTGTACTAAATACATAAGAATACAATATCTACCAGTACACGCATGCACGTGACACGACCTGATAAGAGAAAATCCATAAAATCACAGGTCCCCACTCATGCCAGTATCTACATCAGTAGGCCTACATGTATCTGATCCTGATATGTATAAGTTTTTTTATTTCCCTGCTCTATCGATCAGTCCGTGCTTACTAACTAGGCTATATGATGTACTCACTTCAGTTGGAAGATCCATCCTGAATCAGAAATACAGCATTTATCACACAAATGACCCACTAAGCGCTTATAAAACAAACTGCGATGACCGCTTACATCAGGTGAAAACACTGAAATCATCCTTAACGAATCACCTGACAGATCCGATGATAGCGTGATGGCTGGTATGAAGCGCCTATCACGGGATAATTAAATAATTACATCAGTGTACCTGTGCGCGATGGAACGGGGACTATTGAGGGCGGGCTACTATTTCCAGATTACTGAAGAAGATGGCGGCGTACGTCGGAGTGAAACTTCGCGTGTCCACAATTGGAGGCGATGAATTCGAAGGAATTTTACACTCTTTTGATGCCAATAGCAAGAAAATATCTCTGATGAAAGGTAAGTGGTACATATGGTGTTCTAAAACGGACAGACAAACGTCGTGTGTTTGAACGTCGTATTTGTAAGTTCCAACGTCTGGACGTCGTGTGTGCATGGTGTGTGCGTGTTTGAAGGTCGTGACGACCCGTGACGTGTTTGTGAGTTTGAACGTCGTGCGTGTGAGTTCAAACGTCATATTTATGAAGTGTAAACCATGTAAATGTTGTCGGGTTGTATATGACTGGCTATCAATGCCATACCATATTAAAGCCGAACATCTGAACCGACCAGTTTGGTTTGGTTCGAAAGTGCCATGTTCAATGATTTTTGGTGCGGTTCGGCTGCCGCACAATTGCATTCAAGACTAAACAATCGGCGTGCTGTAGCGATTTCTTCAGTTTTGTGGGCGTGATAATCAATAATAAGCACAGTTCAGTCGCCATAAAATTTGGCACAAATGTTCAACATATCCATCTTTGGTCTGCTACATTTAAAATGGGACGGCCCAACAAATGTAGAGATTTTTGAGATTCAAAATTGCTAGCATGTAAAAACAGTTATAATGTTGCATTATAATCGAAAAGAAAATGAAAAACAAACACAGTATATATTTAACACAGACAGAAATTACTCTCTGAAACAGCAAGCACTCTGGCAGAAAATGCATTTTTATGTTGTCCCTTATTCTGCGCAAGTGTGATATATCGAACAGCCACACATTGACCAATCAGAGAGAAGAACCAAGATGCTGTCATCCCGACCGTGAGAATGCCCAACGGGCTGACACCAGCACTAACCACACATATGCATTGCCAGACACTTCCGGATAATCCATACTATACTGACAATCACAACATTGATGGGCATGGCAATCAGGCCCCACACGTTTCATGGTTGGGCAGGCATCTGGGCATGGCTGCAATTGGCAGGATTTTATACTAATAATATCACGTCACTTGATACACGGTTACTGTTAGGAAAGAATGTTGCATCCCGACTCCACTTCAGCTGCTGCCTACAAAGTCCAAGGAGAATCAAGAAAAATTTTCTTAGTAGACTGTGGCAAGATTTTACTCATATCCGCTCTAAGCGGAACAAAAGAGGTCGTGTTTTTTTAGGTACTCACCGCATAGGCACGCCATGAGGCGCGCACGTATATGCGCGTTTGACATGGAGCATGCTGAGTACACGTAACTAATTTACTCCAGTACGTATGGTCTTTGCGTACACGCAGAACGCGTGCAAGAACCCGCTTTTAACCACCTGTCTTTCTTTTCGCTGATTGGGGGTGCACTTCAGCTCAGAGCCGATACCCCCTGCGTAAAAAAAACAAAGTCAACAATAGACTTATTATTGTTGTTTGCTGAAACACCTCATGAAATGGCAGAACTAATTCGGGGGAGATTCACCAAACCTACTTTGAGAACTCAAAGTCGCTTCTCCGGATTGACTCTGAGTTCTCTAAGTACTCTCAACCAATCTTGGAAAAAAATGGAATGAAAACGGAAATCTTGTGACGAGTGCTTTTTCTCAATATCGCAGTATGTCAGAACTTCAACTGTGCCATGCATTGTGTATACATGTGTGTCAGTATTAAGCAAGCTTTGATGATCAAGTGATCATAAGGCCAAGCGTTAGATGCACAGCACTATCACTGGTCCCCTTTATAACACATGTAGACCCACCACAATCCATTTCAAATTTTTTTAGGGGGGGTGTACCTCTAAAATAGCTGCATGAATATCCTTTTGTTGTTTTAGATTGAATCCCACATTAAATTGCTTAGTATTTTGTGTTCCTTTCTTGATTCATGGCTTCAGAGATTTTTTTTAAAGAACAGAAATAAGGTCCAGTGTTGCACTACTGCCGAATTGCATCTCGCGAGAACATATCCACATGCAACATTTGCAGGGCAGGACCAGACACAGATTTACGTATAAGTATGATCATTTATCACAGTGAAATTTCACCCGGAACTCACACTTCACTTGTTCAGTCATAGTGCCAGTACAGAAGCCAAACAAGAGGCTTTGCATGGTAGCCATCTTGCAGGGCGGCTCTTTTGTTCCACAGGGAAACTTCCTTTGTGTATATCCTGTGAAACAAAAGCACTGGCCCCCAACATGGCAGCCATGGAAGCCCTCCATTAGAGCTCGTTGGTGATATAATCCCTAGTACATGTACATATTGTACATGTCCATATTGTAAAGGTTTTACTCGGTCCCTGTTTCATAGCAACAAAATTTGAAATGTAATATTGTGCACATGTATGCCATCCACACACCGTGAACCATTCCAAAAGAATGTGTTCATGTAGTTGTACCACGAATTTCCCATTCACAAAAGTGGTGACATTGTTGATCTGGGACTTGCCGATCATTAAAAAGCACAACCACAAAGAGCACTAACAATGGGGGAACTCAAACGCAGCCAAAATACTTTCAGTCGGAGCCATCATGAGAGCTCAAACCTTCAGGGAAAGCCAGAGAATCTTACAGAAGAAGCCTAACTGTAAGAAAAGTCGTTCCTTTACGGAAAATGAGAGCTTACATGTGTACAATACTTTTCGAAAGAGGTGTGTATGATTTTTCTTAGAATACAATGGCAAACAAGCAAAACAGCTTTTACGTGAATATGACATTGCCAGCAATGCAGGAAAGTGGGCACTCGGTTCACTGTCAGAGTTGTCAGCCCGGAATATTGTCATGACCCTGGGGACATTACATGTATGGGAGGCCAGATTACTTGGAATGTGGAGCTTAGCATGACTGTGTGCTGGAGAGAAGGCCTTGACACTTGTGGGTTGTTTATGGGTGGGGAACACCTGTTACTATGTGTCAGGGGCATTTGGTCTCTGCTGATTTCTGAATCTATTTGACAAATTGAAGTCTCCATGGTATTTTTCTATTTAAAGTGAGTATCCTGCCGTCTGGCAAGAAACTGACAGGGCTGCTTCATTTCTATGGACAAGAAATAAAGGATTGTGAGTAGACAGGCAAACAGAAGTTAGATGTTCTGTGGAGTAGTCTTGTTTTCTTGCCACGAATCTTTAAATTTTATTGTTGCATGCTTTTGTCGTCCACTCTGTGGATCTTGAATATTGCTACTTCTGAGATTGTACAATGGTACATTATGTATTATGAATTTCCATATATTCATCCATGCAAGCACCTTGGACAGTGGGTTTGGTGGAGTAGAGCAGTGGAGTAGAGAAATGCACATGCATCTCTGGAAAACCGACAAAATTCATTATTATAATCATTAGTACATATGTGTTATTATGCTCGAGTCTACTTTTTATCAATAACACTCTCTGAAGTGGTCAACAGTTCCATTTGCTATTTAATTACAAAAAGCACTGCGTGCAGTAGGGGCGTTTCACAATAGCATGCCTCCAAGAATTTGCAACATGTTGACCAATCACAGTGTGCGAAATCGGTCAACCCAATGCGCATTGGGAACAGATGGACAGATTTCGCCCTCTGTGATTGGTCCATGTGTTACAAACTCTTGGAGGCGCACTAGTGTGAATCGTCCGTATTCTTTTCCCTTCGGTGTGTATTAGATATGCAAAAGGTCCTTTCAAACAACCCCTGATACAGGTAGTGTACCATGGCGTTGTATCTCTTGTGCATTTTGTTTTCCCGCCAGTGGTTGAGGTGGTAGACGTGCCAGAAAGCAACTCAAACCAGACAAGGAAATCACCAGCAAGTCAGGCCAGCAAGGTACAGTGTACGTGTAACGTCAGACTCACAAAATCCACGCTGCTCCTTCCTTCACAGTTTCATACGCATTTAAATTTGCTTGGGATTGCAAATGCAGAAGTTTTTGAGTTAGTAAATCTGTGAGTTGTGAGTTAAAGAGAAAGACTTCAAGTATCAGAGAAACTGAGTTCAAAAGCATACTCAATAGTTATTTTTGAACTAAGAATTTTTTTTTAATTTTCATTTTGAAAATGATAGTGTCAGAAGAAGAACATTAACCCTATCTACCCCAAACCTGCCATACTCCAACAGCAGGTTTTGTGAGGTTTTGGCAGGTTTGGTACCGTACCTGATGAACTTGTTGAATTTTGTGAGACATGGGATGAAAGGCCCAGGGAGATGGTGTTGGATTCCCTGTGAGTTGGGACACACAGGGTTCATTGTGTGCAGTGACTGTCTAGTTTGCTGTACCAATTGTTGGACTATGCTTAATAAACCATTTGAATAAAATCTGGTGCACTGAGTTATCTGACTGCACATAAACATAACGATTTGAATTCCTCAGACTAAAGACACTGTTGCTATACCTCATGATTCGGGGCAGGCTTTTGTATAGCGACCACCATCTCTGGATGGGACTGGTTCCTTTGTGCCCTTCTTATCCATTAAGAACAGTGTATTGTTGCAAGGCGTCTCTTATGTAACCAAGCAAAAGCTTGCCCCGAATCACGAGGTACATGTACATGTATAGCAACAGTTTTAGTAAGGAGAATTCAAATTGTTATGTTCACATGAATTGAAAGAAGATTTGGGTCATAGTTAACTCGCAAAAGGCTTATTTTGTCAGGTTTGGTACCGTTCAGTGCAATTCATCCTATACTGCTTAGACCCACCCATACCATATCACTCAGACTCCAACAGGCTCATTCTGTTGGAGTTTATCAGGTTTGGTACAGTAACCTGCATGTACAAGTACACACACGTAGACAAGTACATGCACCTGTTGGATTTTGTGAGGTTCAGTCTGCTCTCTAGTGCAGGAGCCTAGTGGGGTAGGGTTAATTTGCCTCACCAACTTTGATGATTGTTTGCATAAACTTTTTCGGATCGTTTGCACGACTTTTTACAGAATGAAGTTGGCCCCTCTGAGACAGAAGATAATGAGGACTTGAACCTTGAGACATCAGAGGGCTACGTTTATCTCCATCACCCAGGGACCAAGCTCAGGCAAGCCGTAAGTATGCCACGTACATGTAGCTACCCACCCTGCCTTTCTTTTCAGTGTGATGGAAAACTCAGCTATTGTTTGGTTTAGCCTAACCATTATTTTGATTTGTCTATATACATGTAGGTGGATGTCATCAAAACCCAGCAGCTGATTGGTGTTGCTACGGAGGCGGAGAGGTTGGGCCGCAGAGCCAAGATATCCCTCTTACAGGTGAGATAGAAAAAACTGCTTCATTCTGTCTATTTACATACATGTACATGTGCCATTGCAAATGACTATATTTGCTGTATGTAAAAGGCAGTAACCGTGCCAGTGTCAGGCTTCTTTGGCTAAGGCTTTTTATTCATGTCAGGCAGAATGCTGATGCTGATCCATAGCCATGTTGGAAATAGCTTAATGGCTATTGTGTATTCAATAAGCCACTGGTATGCTATTGACATGCTTTAATGAATGTGAAGCCTGGACTTGTTGCAGTGGTTGATGTTACACATAGTTTGAATCTTGTGGACCACACAAACGGGTGGTACATGTACACCGGCATGCAAAAGTCTGATCGCACTTGTGTGCATGATTTCAAACAACTGTTCTCTTGTAAAATGTCTTGAGTTACGAATAAATGACAACTGGAAGTAAGTGCTCATTGCATCAGATCGAATCTGAGGAAGCTAGATGAGATTGGGACCATGGATGTCCAACCAAGATCTGGCTGTCCTCGGGTGATGACCAAGTGGGACGACAGATTCCACATCATCGAGACACGACCACTTCAAGACCACCCCTGAGCCTGGCAGTTGATCTGGCCGGCGTGACCGGTGTTGCGATTCTCCGCAGTGCTGTGTCACATCAATGGGCTGATGCTGGTCTTTATGAGCAAGTTGCCAGGGCGGATAGCATGGGTCTGCCGCCGACGGCCACCGACTGGGACCACTTTCTTCGGACAGCCGTGTTTATGTCAGGCGGGCCTCTGGCAAGGAATTCAGGAGGACTGTGTGGTTCCTTCTGGAAACCACAGAGGCTCTGGCATCGTGGTTTGGGGCTGTATGGGCTCTGCAGGCCTTGGTGACTCGACATGGGTCGAGGAGCATATCTGCACCAACTTGCTGCCATCTGCCCATCATTTGATTAGCCCTGAATTCCTATTCCAACATGACAATGCACCGGCCCACACGGCGAGGGTAACACAGGAATTCATTGCCAATCCATCGAAGAAATGGGGAACAGTTGGCAGTTTGAAGTGATGAGTTGGCCAGCGCCGAGTCCTGACCTGAATCCCATTGAGAATCTCTGGGACGAGCTGGAGTGTCCTCTTCAGCGTGAAGACAGACCTCAGAATAAAAGGGAGTAATACATGTAAAAGATTCTCAATTGGATTTGAGAGGGACAGGACGGCCAAATCTTCACAAATCTCTTGGCCTCTGTGCCAAGCCGTCATCGACCCTCATGGGGCCTATACATGTACATGCTACTGATCCATGGGCCATCTTCGTGCTTTTCAGGGAACTTGGCACCACCATCTTGGATTTTGCCAATATTGATACTCTGTGTTCACTTTGTGCACATGGAACAAAAACGATGTCACTTTTCAACATTTTGGTGCCTTTGAAGAGAAGATTCAAGACATTAAGCATGAATTTATTAGAATATGGATATTAACAAAGACACAGGTATAGTTTTTATTCACATTTTTTTTGGCTTTTAATGATCATTTAGGAATAAATATTTTGTACAAAATACCGGTTGGTGCGATCAGACTTTGCACGCCAGTGTACAGCGTATATCCCATAAATTAGGGCCTGCTTTTGCTAGGCTACATAATTATGCATTGCCAACTTTGGATGAGAATTGCAAGAAGATGTAAGGGCGGTTGCTGTTGTATGTTTTGTTAACATTGATGTGACCTAGCAAAAGTTTATCTCATCTTAGAAGTTTACACATGTTGATTAAAGTTTATGACGTGAGACATCATTGAAATTTGAATTGCAAGTGGCATTGTAATGTGGACCGCGTGGCCTGGGTTTTAGGGTGTGTAACGCGCGATCATAAAGTTGGGAGTTCAAATCCAGCAGTGAGGCAAGGGTTGTGTCATTTTATCCCACCTCAGCACCTAGAGGACAGAGAGGGTTTTTGACGCCGTAAGAAAGTGAGATGGTTTGGGGAACAGGAGAAAGGGTAATTAGGTTGCACAGTGCCTTGGTGGTGGATATCAGCGCATGATAACTTTCTCTATTATTACCAGATTTGCTGCGCCAATCAAGTCTTCCTCTTTGACGTCCTGTCTCTGGGGCCCTCTGTCTTCACCCAGGGCTTGGCGGACGTCTTGGAGTCTCCTGCTGTGGTCAAGGTAACGACTGTCCCCGACAAGCCTGATTTGTGTGTCCTCCATTCCATTGTTGCAGTGGTCATGTGACTACTGATAAAGTCATGTGACTACTGATTAAGCCTAGCTATCGATTCATCTTCTACTTGTTCAGGGGATGATCTAAAAAGGATCTTGAAAATGAAAGCTACAGGTTTAGCTGTATGTTTGGTACATTGCTTTAAGCCCAAGTAAATTTTTGATGGTGCCCTAGTGGCCTGTCGAAGTTGAATTAACAAAGAAACACCCCAAACTGGATAAGACTTCACAATTTTACCACAAGCACTTTGGGAGTCATTTAAGGCAGCAAAATTAAACCTAGTGGAATTCCTTGCCTGGAATAAAGATACATCATCCCTGATGTCCTGATTTTTAAAAATTCTTTGCCCAGGTGATGCATGACAGTAGATGGGCCTCCGATCAGCTCTACCATCAGTATTCAGTCAAACTCACCAATGTCTATGACACACAGGTACTTCCAGTTGCCTCCAACTTCCATTTTGTATGACAGAGCTTCGTCATCTTTTTGTGACGGTTCTGTGAAATTTAACCAATGGAAAGTTTGCATGTTTGCCATCTTGCTGGCCAGTGCTTTTTTTCCCCAGGGCATGCGCAAAGGAGGTTTCCCTGTGGAACAAAAGGAACTGCCCCGCAAGATGGCTCCCCGTGCAAAACCTCTGTTAAAGCTCAAATCGCATGTGAAAATCACATGTCATCAAAATTCAATCATAAGTCATTCATGAGAAGTGGAGTCTCACATCAGGTCAAGAGCTTTCAAGTTACCAGGGATGAAGAGCTTGTCTTCTTTTTTTTTATGTAGTCCATTCTCTGTTATTTGCACCCAGATGCCTGGTACGACTTACAATTGATGATTTATTTTTGATTAACTTGCGTTTGATTAGTCACCATACGGGGAAGGGGATGAGGGCAAAGGGTAAATGACCAGAGTGAGAAAGAGATGAAAGAAAATGAATATTGCCAAATTACTTCAAGAAAAAGCAAAAAAACCAATAAACTTGACCTCTGTCCACTGTTTCAGGTTAAGGTGCCTGTTTGTTATTTCCAAAATGCGAAGTCATTCGGGAACATAGGTCTGCGTTGGGTAGTGCTGAGAGGGCAGATCTCACGTGTCCGTCACATGCCTGATGAGTGTTCCCCACCCCCTAAATTCCCATATTGGAAGGAAAAAAATATTGTAGATGTTTTCTGTGGTAACCAGCGATGGAAGATGGCGCAGCACGCGATACCGTAATTTCATTGTTTTTATTTTTGGCCTGTGAAAAAATGATGTCATCGGGATAATATCAAAATCAAAATTTTTTTTCACGATATATCGGTATAAAGGGAAAAAATTGATATTTTCTGACTTGACCAGACTGACTTGTGACTGACGTATGATTGACTCATGATTTAACTTAAGTTTTGTGATCGACATGATTTTTTTGGCGATTTAATCCAAGGTTGTCTTCCAACTTACATATGACTGATTCAGAATTTAATTTGTGATTAAGTTACAATTGACTTGTGACTTATAATGGACTGAACCATAAATCCAAGCCAACTTTTATTTACCTGGTAGACAACTGTTGGTACACTGAGCCTATATTGTGTATTTTTCCAGGCTGCCGATGTGCTGGTCAGAATGAGACAGCTGAACGGGGAGCTGCCACACAAACTGAACAGCCTCCCAGAGTGCATGCTGGAGTACCTGAACATGTCCATAGGACACGTCTACCCCCACTGGCTGAATGACCAAGCTAGGGAGGTAGGAAACCAGACCGTTCTTAGCCGTATGCAGTGGTATGATGAATAACGCATTAAGCCACTGCGTGCAGTTTACAAACTGGCAAGAACCTGTCAAAGGTTTGTGCCAATCACTTCATGGTCATGTACATGTACTAAAATTTGTTGTGATTGAAAAACTCTTGTCAGCTCCTGTGTTTGTCTTTGGTTGCTTTCCAGACTGAAGCGGATTCCTGCTGGTTAGAGCGCCCTCTGTCACCTAAGCTGCTCGCCTTGGCAGCCGGCAAGGCCCGCCACCTGCCGGAGCTGCGCGTCATAACACTACATCATCTCCTGGCCGAGTTCACGGCGTCGGTGGACGTTTTCCTGAGCTGCATCCGAGACATGTCGGACATGAGCCGCAGCAAAACCAATGTAAGGCACAAAAGATTTTTTGGTTGCCTTGCTCTGTTTTATCACTGAGGGTTCGCATGCCTCTTGGAAAATCCTGGAAATTCCTCAAAAGTGCAGTAAACTCAAAATTAGTTTTAAAATAAGACAAAACAATCAAATAAAAAAATGATAAAAACTAGCCAGCTACATGTAGCTTTATCCCACAGACAGTACTCGCAGATGCAACTTTTCTGTTTTTTATCGGAAATCTGACTTTTTAGTATTTTTATCACTGTTTTATCACTGAGGGTTCACATGCCTCCTGGGAAATCTGGAAAATCCTGGAAATTCCTCAAAAGTGCAGTAAACTCAAAATTAGTTTTAAAACAAGACGAAATCAAATTAAAAAAATGATAAAAACTAGCTAGCTACATGTAGCTTTATCCCACAGACAGTACTCACAGATGCAACATTTCCGTTTTTTATCAGAAATCTGACTTTTTAATATGTTTTACCCCAAATCCAATATTTGAACATTTCCCCTTCAAATTTTTTTTGAAAGTGAGGAATTTACATTGAAAAAATACAGCTGGAAGGACTGGAACCTAATCTATCATATGGGCATGACCCACACTGTGCAACTTGGTATGCAGTCGTCTATACAGTGTCTAGGTCAGATATACAGAGATATTAAAAAGTGGAGTCATCCGCGAATGGAAATACGTTTAAACATTGACCTTTGTAAATGTGAGTCACGCGCCATCGTTCAATTCAAGAAGTGTACTTGCTGCTGGTCTGTGCTGTCATGCACTCGTGAAAGGGAATCGACTTGCTTTCGTTATCTGTTGATTTCCTATTTCTGCAATTCGCCCGGTTCCTCAAACTCAAGAAAAGGGACTTTGTTTTCATGGAAACACGGAAGACTTGGTTTGCATTTTGGTTGGATAGTTCACTCAAATGTCTCATGGAAAAATAATGTTACTGACGGAACCACCTCAGCAAATCACAAAGTACGGCCAAGGATTTTTTTCGCCGATCACGGTTTGCGACAAGCTGCTCTTGCGTGCTTTTGCGTGCTTTTGCGTGGTATTACGTTTGTCGCTCTTTCAAGCAATCATCACAGTGACTTTTACTGCATCCAAATCTGTTGTCTAGGGCTAGGTCTAGTTCTTCACTCCATTGGAAATGCATGGAAACGCGTAGACAATAGACTTAGCCGTAGCTCTGGAAGCCCGTTTTGGACAGGGTCCTTTTTGTAATCAGTAATGATCTGTTATCCAGCCAAGTACTCATGTGGCCTTGAGTACTTGGAACCAGAATAGGTGATGTATTAAGAAGTTTATGAATATCTGGTCTGCAGATTGATGGTGATTTTCCCTGTTTTTCTATTCAGGTCAGTACGTCAGTGGTTCCCAGGCAATTAGAAAGGCTTGTGTATGGACGTTTGCCGAGTACCGATCCCCCAGTGTTCAATCACAGCAGCACACCCATTGGATATGATCCCTTACAAAAAGGTGTGCAGTTGGCTTTCACAGAGACTTCCAGAAACATGTGTTTCCTTCTTATTCATCAAATCCACAGGCAGCTTTTGTGTCTTATCCTGTGAGCTCATTTCTAAAAATTGTTTGTATATTGCATCCTCGGCATGTTATACATAATTGTATTGTGCTGGTAAACTGTTGTGTCACCATGGTAGATTGACAAAGTGTCTGCGATAGGCTGTTATTTCCTGCCTCCATGATTCCATGGAGGAAGGACCTCGGATAATGTAAGTATTATTGGCTTGTTATTTAGGTGAAGTGGATCGTGACTTCAACTGTACAAGGTTGGTTTCACGTCAGGAGGCATGTTGGTATTCTGTACTTGTTTAGTAGTCTGTAGTTCGATCAAATAGTTTCAATTTTATTCATGTGGCATAGTGATTGAAAGTTTCTTGCTAGATATCCATTTTCGTTCCTCAAACAGAAACAGTGCCTCATTTTCCTGGGAATGGGCACGGCTCCCTTCACCAGCAAGCATCTTCAAATACTCAGACCTCAAAGATGCCGACCAGGGAGTCTCCTCGCACCACCGCACCGTCCGAACCTGCAGCTTCAAGCGAGCAGAGCTTCTGCGTGCTGAAAACAACCGTTGCCAGAGAGACGTCAGATCTGGCCAGACTCACAAATGGTTTTTCCCCCGCCCACAGCAAGAGAGCACAAAGCAAGCCTAGCCATTCAGGGAAAGTGGCAGGCAGACGGGGAACGGCTGCAGTCTTTTGTTCCCCGAGCTCAGACGCAGAGTCGGAAGTGAAAGAGAAAGAGAGAGGTCAGGCTGAAGAGAGGAGTGCCTCCACGGCGGATAGGAGAGAGAGCGACCGGAGATTCTGGGATCATTCCGACGATGGCCATACGGCGACAACCAGTCAGGAGTCAGATGAGTCGTTGACATTGATGGCCGAAGAACAGTCTGTCGAGCAAGATGTAGTCAGACACACTCAGGGCAGAACTTTAACTGTGCGTGGGGATCAAGGGATCAAAGGTCAAGATGGTGAGGTGAATGAAGGTGATAATGGTGATGAAAAGAAGAAAGAGGAGGAGGATAGTGAAGATGACAGCAGTGATGAAGAAGATGGTGATGATGACAGTGACCAAAGGGCAGAGCCCAGTGAGGAGTCGGATACTCCCAAAGACCCCCTTCCCAACCCCAGAGGACACACCCAAACCATCCAATGCCTGTTGAGCCTCTCACCTGGACGACAACCAGGGCCACCCTCTCAGGAAGGAACCGGCCGCAAAGTGACCACACGAAATGCCGGCAGCACCCTGGCAAACAGCCTTTCCATCACCCAGAAGACCAGCGCGATGCCAGAATCGGGGAGGAGAGAACACACCACAAGCCGCCTGTACAGCTCGATTTTGAAGGAAGCGGGACTGATCAGGACTGAGAACGGGCAGGGGGATATCTTAAGAGTTCAGTCGCCCGCCCAGTTCCCCGCACTGGGTCAGGAGACCCATACAGAACCCCAGGAGCCAACCCGACCCGCGGTTGGCCGTGGGCGAGCCAGGGTATTGGCTCAAAGTGGAGATATGTTGAGAACGATACGGAGGCCAGTGGTATGTGTTTTGACTGTTTTGACAACTCTTGCTCCTCATTTTGCAAAGAAAAATCATCAAAAGGAATCGCTGGTTTAACACTAACTATCCAAAGTCCCTCATACTTCAAGTGTAGGTTTTTGTCATGTTTTGGTTGATTCGATCCGTACCATTCGTGACGAACTTGATGGATTGAGGAAGAAAGGCCCAGGGTGGCGGTGTTGGATTTTGTTTGAGTGGGTACACACAGCAGTTGGTCCGTAAAGTGACTGGCTAGTGGCACCATGTGTTAAACTGTGCTTTTGTCAGGTTTGGTACTTACCACTCTGCAAGCCACCTGCATACTGCCGGGATCTGTCCATACCAAATGCCTCAACCATCATCACTGTTGACGTTCAACAGATTCTGTCCAGTCACATGCCAGTAATTACAGTGACCCCCTGGTAGATGCGCTAGTTGTATCTGTCGAACTTTGTTAGGTTCAGTGCTGCTTGTAGTACAACAGCCAAGGTGGTTAGGCTGAAAGAATGCTTGAAGCCCCCTCCTATAACTTTCAAATAGGGCATTCAACAGAAGATGCAATTACAATGGGACATCAGACATGTTTCAACCAGATCTTTATTTACACAATGATGGTCTTTATCAAATTGTGCACAAGATGCACGTCTGTAACAACCAAATATTATTTCTTGACAAATACGGCAAACAAATGTATTAAGTTTCCAAACTTTCTTGACGTCATATTAATATGTTCAGGGGGTTTTATCCGTATCAAAAAAGGCGATGTTGGTGATAGTGATGTTTCTGACTTTGAAATTGATATTTTGAATAATATTAAAGTGAGGGGAACTTGAGTTTGCACTTAACCACTACCTGCCGGGCGACCCGTTTCCGAGTATATAGGCTTTATATGCAGAGCTGGGGAGCCCGGAACTGGGACAAAAGAGTTGGGCCTTATAACAAAAGACCGAGCTCAGCACAAAAGACTGAGCTGCTGGGCATTACTGACATTTTTTTGCTCTCAATAGTGGAGACAATCTGGGCTCTTTTTCCAAGGCTGCAGGCCTGGCTGAAATATTGAGGAGTCAATGAATTTTAACTGTCAGCTTTAGAGTAGTGCCCAAAGAGTCCTTCATTTTGGTTTAAATGGCCATTAAATGAAATGATGCATTTTTGAAGAATTTTGAAAACGGAAAATCTTGAAAATGACCCGGCATCTTGTCTTGCTCAAGAAAAATCCACCCGGCAGCAAGTGGTTAAAAAATGTTTGGCATGGAGCTGAATGTCTGAGAGAGAAAGTTGATGCCGTAGCTTTGGTCCGGGGTATACATTGTGAACTGATCATTCAATCACCACTTTGCTCTTCTTCTGTCTCTCTCTCTCTCTCTCGTTTTTTCTGTCCAGGAGCTTAAAGCAAGAACGTTCCGGATGCGGCAGTACGACTTCCCGTCCCAGGAGGAGATGGACAGGGTCCCCAAGAGCAGGCCCCTCTTGGCCAGCGATTATTACACGGGCCCTGAACCGCCGGACGGCAGCTACCCTTGAGGCGTCACCTCGACCCGGGCCGTCAACCTTGCTTAGTAACAAGATTCTACAGAGCCTGCAAGTCCGTGTCCCAATCTGATGATGTTGAAGACGGCTGCTACATTTTTGCACAACATCTCGCCTCCTGGCCATCGCCCTACCTGCACAGCTGGTTCACGGACCCTCGCGGTCACTAGATCTAAGGATTTACCTTTTCAAACTAGCATGGCAAGATACCAGCTGTCCTAGGGATATCTTGCCACTTGCTTTCACAATACCTCCTGTACCGTTCACTAAAAGCGTTCACCTGACAATTAAAGACAGAGAGGCCTTTCTTCATAGCCAGTTCCTCCTACAGAGCAACTGATACCTCCTTCCAGATATTGCTATACATCTAGTATCTGCTCAAACCTGTCCTGCCCTGTAACACATCATGATGGTGACAAGGTTCCAAGAAGCCCACTGTCCAAGCAATCTCTTCTCAGAGCCAAGGTTACACACATGTCAAGCAGTAAGCCTTCCCGTTTCTTTCACAGTCCGGCAGGTTTTGGAGTAGTCTTTCGGCTAACGGGAGGTACTCCCCAGCAGTTGTTTGTTCACGTGGGATTTATGTTCCTTGAAAGCTAGCTTTCAGAGAACGTGTCACTGACATTCCAGATTCCTTCACCAGACCAAAAACAAGTTCAGGAGTTAGGGTCAGAGATATTCCTGCATCTCTGTTGCTGTGTAACCCACCTTGGACACTTTGAGGCCCAAAGTTCACAATTTTAATAGAAAAACCTGTGCACTGAACTATGTCTTCCCAGTTGACATCACAGCAACAGCGCCCTCAGTTGTTCGGAAAACATGGATAAGTTAAGTGTTTAAAAAGTGCACTTTTTAGTATATTAAAAGGGTGCACCTTTCAGTACATTTAACCCATCAGAAGTGTAAAAGAGTTTTCATACATTTGAGAAGAGTACACAGTTGCAGAAAAATTGTGTTCAAGAAAACTTGACTGTGGCTAAACTTTAAGACAAGAAACCACTGTATTAGTGTCCTTTTGTGGGCACTTCTGTAAGACTCCCATCCTATTTTTCTTGCCACCTGTAAAAAGAAGTTTTATTCACGACTTGGCATAAATAAATGCTTTCTTATTTTGTGTGCTACTTTTGTTAGATTGCTTTGTATACTTTTCGCTTCTTGTCTCCACTCAAGTTTTAAACATTTTCCAATTTTAAATTTATTTGTACAAAGTGTTCATATGTTATTAAACAGTTTTGTTTCAAAAATGGACCAGATGTAGATGTTGTTCCTTGTAGTTATTAAGCCTGCAGTAAGTAGCCGCTTGAAAAATGTACGTTCTCAGGAAAGAACAGGCTTCTGTCAAAAATTGAAACGTTTTCAGACCAGCTGCGCCTTTCCTTCCTGAGTAGGAATCCAAAGTCATCAACTCCTTGCTGTTGCAAGGATCAATACGATGTGACTGAACACTTCTAAGGGTCATTTCACGCAAGGAAGCGTTAGCGCTTGGCAGGTTCTTCTCCAAAGAAAAAGAATTGTAACATTGGAGCACCGCCAACAAAGAATGGGCCAGATGACTTGATGTGGCATCACTGTAACATTTCACGCTGACAGGGTCTAAAGGTTCATGAATTTTAATTTTCTATTTTTGAAGATCTACACATCCATTTTTAGCCAGCATAGTTAGCAAACTGCATGTATTACAAATATTTATTTTATACGGGCTACAGTCTCTGTTTCCACCATATAGTAATTCTCATTTTTCTCGATTTTTTTATACCATGGTAATAGCAGTTTACACAATAATTGCAAACATAACACTAAAATTACATGCAACCATCATTTTATGTCTTTTTCATGCAGAACGTGAACACTGGATAGTACGTAATTTTTTCATCTGGTACTTACATGTACAGATGCCCAAGTTTAGCATTTTTCATAAGCTGCATCAACAAATATGTACTTTCATTTTTAAGAGAAGTACCATTTGTTATCTTTTATAACCCCAAACGGATTTACTTGCACTCTGTGGTGATTTGTTTTTACAAGTAAGTCGTTTGGACCAATGTTTT
The DNA here is from genome assembly GCF_001949145.1 of Acanthaster planci. Next base: position 545,605 of record NW_019091387.1, on the reverse strand, counting down.
GGGTGTTTATATTTTGTAAGAAATTGTCAAAACCTCCTTCGAGCAATAAATTGGAGCGGACTGATTTTATGCTGTGAAACAGAGAAGGTTGCCTGAAAGTTGCCGCTCAACATTTGTTGTGAAAGTTGTTGTACTAATCATTTATTTCCACCCTGAGTTGAGGGGACGTCGGACTTCCCTGTGTGACACTCCATGCAAGTGTCTTATTGCTGCTCAAAAACATCTCTGCTTGACAACACAACACAGTTCAGCTTTGAGGCGTGACAACCACCACTTTTTATCATTTGAAGCAAGATATGGGATGAAGAGAACCCTCCCCCCGCCTTTGTGTTGGTCATTGTTTGATCGGAATCTCAGGAAATCTTTACAGACTTCTGGGGGATGTGTTAGGTAACAATAGTCTAGAGTGTGTATAGGGATTGGACATGTAAGGGGGGGTACCCTTCCATCCCATATCTTGCCTGGTATACTTTTTAGACAAGTACTGCAGTTTCAGTGAAGCATTCATGTTAGCTGTGTGACAGTGTATGCATTTGCTGTGTTTATGTGCAAACTGTCCACATCACATGCATTGGGTCAGAAATGTCAGATGTATTACCCTTACGAAATCAATTGCAGCTGGTGACTTTCGACATAGGCACTGGATGGCATTTGTTCACAACTACAAAATGAGTCGTCACAAGTCTGAATTTACAGGTAGGTGCCTTTTAACAGTCTTTCAGTCAGAGTTGTCTTGAGGGAGGAAACAATGTCTTACAGGTAACTATCATGATACACGTACAGTGTAATTTGATAACCAGAATTTGATGCCATTAGTGCGGTGGCACAACACCTCTAAACAGGTGGTATGCGGCCGTTACATGCCTCTTTGATCAATAGGGTGTCCCGATATGCCAAAAGCACACTGGCGTCAAGCTGAATAAACACGTATGAGTGCAGTGCCACCGCAGTTTGGGCGTCTAATTGGATTAATCTATGTACGGTGTAAATGCACAGATTCACGGCACCATACCATGCTTGATTCTCCCAGTCTCACAATTACCCACGATCAATGAATTAAAAGGGTGGGAAGTTCACACGTTTAAACGTTTCTAGGGGTTTGACATTTTAACTGTCGCAATCTGGTGTTCATTTTTATTGTAAATGATGCCTGTAAAATGTAATGCAATTCTCAGAACACTTTAATGCTCAGTCACATCAAAGGAATACCATGAATTCATCACCGGAATTGTGTCAACTACATGTACATGTATTTGCATTGTAAACAATTTGTTGTGTTTAAATTCTTCAACAACACCGTAGGAAGGGTTGGACGTTCACACGTTTAAAGTGTATGGGAAATCTTAACATTTTTCAATTAAATGTAAACCCCCACCCTTAATGAATTACTACTAATGCATACCCAGCTTGTTACCACTCTGAGCTTCGCAGTGGGCTGCCATCAAACAGCCAAAATCTGGTAACCATGCTTGTATACATATGCATATGTATATGAAGAAGCCGCCATTACTAGGCACTACCACATTTTCCCACAACTTGTATGTACAGATCAGTGCTGGGACCAACTTCAGTTATATTTTCTACATCTTTGCGACCATTTCTGGGGTATGTGATGTACATGTACGAGTATATGTACATGTGCTTACATCCCCACTTTGCCAGGGCAGGAAATCGCATATGACGAACAATAATATAAGGGCTAATCAACCAACATTATGTAATGAAAAAAAAAGACAAACCAAACCAATATCTTCATTGTGATCAAATCCAGTGGTTTTCTGACAATATTGAAATCGAAATAGTACATGTACATACAATTAAAATTATTACATAATTAACCATAACTCCCATGGTGTATGGAAAAAATCATATTCAGATTAAGGAACTGAGAGGACTTGGGCTTAAAGGAATGAACAGCTGAATCTCATTAATTGGGGGGCGAGTGGCCACTTCAAATTAAAGCTGAAAGCAGCTAGCAAAAAGCTGAAATGTGAAAGGTTCCATACCTTTGTACAGACCACGTATTGAAAAAAAAATAAAATTCTGGGTCAACATCGAAACAAAAAAGCTGAAATCAGCTACAAAGCTGAATTCTCACGTCCCTGATTAATATTCTTTCCAACTTGGTTGACTGTGTACATGTACTGTACCTTGTAATAACAGAAACCTTGTATTATCTGGTAGGAAGTACTGTACCTTGTAATAACAGAAACCTTGTATTATCAGGTAGGAATACAATGAAACAAATGATTGAGACATAAAAGTGACTTTGTTACAAGTATGTTGTATAAACAGTGCTCATATTGACAAGTTTGAATGTACATGTATGTGCTTGGCTAGTCGTTAAACACCGGTTTACGACCAGATCAGGAGGATGGATGGATACTTAGAAAGGCCTGAGCCCAAGGATGAGGGACATTACCCGCATCCACTCTCCTGGGCCAAGCAACGGCAAAATCCCATTGGTATTTGTACTCTGGTTTGTATGCTTATTGTGTGAACTTGGTAATCTGGTCAAAAACTGATCATGGCAGAACAGAAGCAAGGTTTATCTAGTGTCTTTTGGGTCTTGTTTCTTTTCCACGACTGTTGACGGGTACTCCTCAGCAAGTTCTGCCTTACCATGCTTCAAAGGTCACTGGCATACCAAGCCAAAACATCAAAAAACATCAAAATTCAAAGCCAAAGATCTGCCCATGTACATGTAATACAAACGTCCTTGGGAACTAAAGTCGTGTCTCACCTAATATAGGACAAGACTTTCGATTTGATATCATAGATATATGTACTCGGATTCTTCCTTGAGAGCTCACATAAATTTTGTCTTTTAGTGAAAAACATGTTTTAATTTTACTTTGTACAGATAGGCCAAGGAGCAGAAATTAGCAGAATTTCACGTTAATACACAGTGTCTCGAAAACATTCTGAACAGTTTTAATCTTGAATCCCTGGGCCCCTGTCTTTCAGTGTTGGCTGTTGACTCATTTTATTTGTATGTCTACAAATTAAAATTCTGTACAGAGACTGCCAGATTGCGTCATTTGTCAAAGTGGCTTGCCTGCCCAGAGCAACAAAATCCAACAGGTCGGCTATCCCTAAGGCCACACAGTTTGGGAATCTGTGGTTGCCAGCCACCTCGGGGTCCGACAGTGGCATTGTTCCATACATGCCGGATCAACTCCCATTGTCTCAGTGTGGCCAGTTTCTTTGGCAGCTGTTGATTGCCCGGTGTGACAAGAAGCACCAGACTTTTTATGCCTGGTGGTCTTTGCTGAGCTGGGCAGGGTAAGGGTTGATATTTTAACTCTGTCCGGGAGTAACAAGCTCATACTGTCCACAGGTTCCGCCACTGTCTACAATATCCTGAACAAGCTCGCTCAAGTTGCGTTTCTGTTTGACCACCAAGAAGCGCTCCTGCCCTGAACCGTGTGACTGGCTCTTTAGATTAAACTTGCGGCAGGCCAGGTGGATGGCTTTACGCTCGTCTTGGGAGAGCTCCGAAGTGAAGATGAGATCGTCCCGACGTCCAGAATGTACATAGTCTTCCAGGATCCTGCGAACGGCCGCCATGTCAAGCATATTCTTGATGTTCTTGGGAGCCTTGACTGTGTACCCGAAACCCTCGCGAGAGAACTTCTGGCTGTCCTGGATGGGCTCCACGATGCCGTTCTTGCCCAGTGCGCCGCCCGTCCAGCCCATCATCTTCAGCATCTTGTGGCCCAGATTGCTGTCCTCGATGGCGCTTGGGGCCAGCGAGGGCTGGGGAGACTGCCTAGCCTCGAGCTCGGCCCGCGTGATCGCGTTGGCCTGTGCACTGTCCAGGTTCTTCCGGAGGATGGGGCAGGTCTTACGCAGCAAGGCCAGCGCATTCTCAGCCGCCACGTTCCGTGCCTCCCGCTTGTTCATGTGTATTCCGGTGCACACCTGCACCCCGTTGATGAGAGTGGTGCAGACGAATCCTGACTTGCCGTTGACAGTCTGGATGTCTTCTGTGGTTTCAAACCGTATCGGTACGTGGTTGCTCTGTGCAGAGTTGATCAAGATGCTCGTCGCAGAAGCCGCTTTCACTTGCTCTGTCAGGACAAAGTTCTCCAGCGTCCATGTTGGCGGTGGTGCCCCACACCGGTTCTGCTGGTCCACCCGAAAGGTCCTGGTGTTCAGTCTCTGGTCGAGCGGCAGAACCTCTTTCGAGAACTTCCTCCCTAGTTGGCTCCGCTTGTTCACCTGCTGCACTGTGAAGCCAGCACCCTCCAAGATAAGCACAGCCTTCTCAGCCGCAGCCGTCTTGGAGTTGGGCTTATTGTTGGCCTCCACGCTGGCCAGGAGTGCCTCGCCCAGGTACAGGTTGCACGACCACCTTGGGTTCTTGAATTTCTTCATGCCCTTCCACTGCTCGGCACTGTTTACGATGGTTGGGACCTCAATGAACTCCAAATCAAGCGTCTGGGCCAAATGCTGACTGGCCTTTTGGAGCTTGTGCAACGCTGGCCCCCCTATTCTGTTGTTGTTCTGCTTCTTGAGGTTGTAGGCCAAGTTGGCAATGATCCTCTCGTACCCTGTTTTGGTCCCCGACTGGTTCCAGCCACTTGACTCACCGGGGCCGCTTTTCGGCCCGAGGCGGTCATCGAATCCACGGATTGCTCGCTCTCTCGCACTCTGCCCCCTTTGCATCTTCTGGGCCTTCTCGTTCCCCGTAGTCTCCTCTTCCAGGCTTCTCTTAACCGGTGGACACAATTTAGAGGAGGGAACAGGTTTGTCTTGGGCTCTTCCCTGGGGCTTAGCTTCGGCTTTGCTCACACCCACATTGGGTTGGAAATCGCTCTCCCGGGCAGTTAGTACGTCCAACGATATCCCTTTACCCATTTCCTGCACTCGGGCCATCAGCGCTGGTGGATATCTTCAACAAAGAGAACACCAGACATATGTTTTGTTTTTCTTCAAATGGCAACAATAATTTTCAGCACGGTGAATCAGAGTTTCTGGAGCAACCATCCCTCAGCATTCTGAAAACCAGTTTGCCATAGCGTGAGGTTAAGTGTGGTTTGAAAATGGTGTATTTAGTGGGGTAAGGCACAGTTGAGACAAGACTGTGGCTGGCAAACCCATGTATATACACGCGCATGAAAAAAAGCATATTAGCCAGTGTAAAAGTCCAGATTGCCCTGCAGGTCTCAGCTTTTGAATGTTCTCATGAGAATTGTTAATATTCTAATGTGAGAATTTTATCCATGGAATAAAGTTTTGCCCGTGCTAGAACGAGGAAATTGGCACATGGCCCCGTTTTTTTTCATTCTTTTCTCAAGAAAAACGTGGTTTCTGTCAAGATTTTGAAGAAGCAACAATGACGGTAAAGCTGATTAAAGTGAAATTTGCCACTTCTTAAATTTTTATGCCAGGACTGGGAAAGCGATTGTTAAAAACTGCTCTGCCACTGTCTGTCCAACTGGCAAGGGCCCAACACCCCCCCACTTCTACATGATGTTAGTTGTGTCTGTGCTATGCTGATTGTACTGCCAGTGTTATTTGTCCACAGTGATCCCTTCCGCCATCATCTTTACTCTGACCATCAGCTCTGCTGGGTACCTGCAAATCAAATCAAAGTCATCTGCTGAGGGTTGGAAGACAGTGAACTCTGAAGCATGGGGTCTGCTTATTAATCTGTGACAAAAAGATGCCGTGGAGAAAAAAAATTAAGTTCTGGAAAGAGTTTCATATACAGACAACACTTGATGCCCCTGTCCACAAAGCTATGAGACCTGTCTGTAAATACCATGGTGTTTTCTAAGGAAATGCATTGGAATTTTCCTAGCTCAAGTTTCCTTTTTGGGACATCACTTTCTGATGGCTGTTATATGGGGAAAAAAATGGTGTCCGTATATGGAACTCTTTCCACAGTTTTTTACGGTAGGGCCTAGATTTTTTTCTGTCTCTACCATGTCCACTGATCTTTTTTTGGTAAACATTTAACATATTTTGTTTTCAAGAGGCTTCGTGTGGTCGACAGTTTTAATATTTGAACAAGTTTAGTGTTATTCTGGGAACGACTGCAGTATCCTACCCACCCCAAGAATTATGGGGTATGTCATCCACCGTCATGACACTTTTGACAGTCAGACAGTCCTGGGGTGACAATCAGACAGTTTCAGGGGCAACAACCCTCCCCCCTTTAACTTTTGGGGTTAGGACTTGAGACTGAATTCATTCATCGCTTTAGGATAAACAGAAATAATTTGTTTACAGTTTAAAATTTCGTATGTTACACTTTTATACCAAACAAATGCATTCAAACTGAATACAAAACATGTTCCATTAAAAAAAAGCGTGTCATACATCATGTCATGATTATGTGAACGATCAGATGACGTGCTCGTGTTCAGACCATGGACTTACGTTGCTCCGTCAAACTCCACATTTGACCAGACCATGGACAAAGAAACCAACTGGTTTCCAGAGTATTGATCCCAGTTGTTTATCATAAATTGTTTCCGCGCCTTCCAATGAAGTGGAGGCTCGTATTTGTGGCGATGAGCTTCCAGAAATTCTTCCATCTCACTCGTGGACGCCATCTTGCAAAAATGAGTGGCAGGCAGAACAAATTCCTGACGTCTATGCCCAAAATGAATGTACAGACAAGGGCTGATGTATGTCACGAGTTGGCACCAGGCTTATTTCTTCATGGTGTTAGCCACCTGGTGGCGCACTACAGTCAAAACAACTTGGAGACGAAATCACACCAAAATCAGGAGACCTCGTTCGGCTCTCTTAGGAACAGAGCAGAAAAATATCCTTTGCATCATAGTTTAGCGAATGTTTTAACAACACCTCGCTCAGGGTTGGCTTTTTCACTAGTAAATGGCCACGACTGTGAACTAAACATGTCAGTGAAGAAAAAAATAGTAAAACTGGTTTTCATTTTCACTAGTTAAAAGTTTTGATTCCGAGTGTCCTACCCCTTGGAGGAAGGAAAACATCTGTTTTCCTTCCTCCATGGCTACCCGTAGAAGTTAGAACTGTGGGGTCCGACGTCCGGGATCAGGTCAACTCAGACCCAAACCAACTCGGACCCAATACTAACTCGGACCCATGACCATCTCGGACCCACAACCAACTCGGACCCACGCCAACTTGGACCCACCTCGAGTCAACTCGGACCCACTGAGTCTCATGGGTTATGGTTGCACTACACCAAAGGGGTCCAGACAACTCGACCGTGTACCAACTTGACTTCGGACAACTCGACGGTCGAGTTGTCTCAACGGTCAAGTTGTCCGAAGTCGAGTTGGCAAACGGTCAAGTTGTCTGGACCCCTTTGGTGTAGTGCAACCATAACCATAAAATGAAGAGGCCTTCATTTTTTTCGCTTGAAACTCAAGATTATTTTTGCTCCCTGGAAATTCAAGATTATGGCCAGATCGATCACTTTTCATTTCAATTTTCTGAACTTTTTTAATTCGCCGTTTCCCGAAGATACCCCCTAATAGTAGTAAAACTATGCACTCAGCTCTGAATGTAGCCGCCCACCTCTATCTAAAAAAGGCCTGCAATGTGGGGCTTTTTGTGAAAGAAATACTCTGAACAGGAAACTATCTATCCCAAATTTGGGATTTATATAAATAATTCTATGATCCCTCGAGATCATGGCTCCTCTTATTGTAAAAAGAACGTGGCATCACAAAATATTAATAATGAGCTCGCGAGCAGACACACGACACTTCAAAACTGTCTCCAAGTTTAAGACAATAGGAAATATTCCACATTTTTACTTTAAAATGATTTGATTTGTGTTGGGTCCGAGTTGACTCAGGGTGGGTCCAAGTTTGTCGTAGGTCTGAGTTGTATTGGGTCCGAGTTGGTCGTGGATCCGGGTTAGTATTGGGTCCGAATTTGCATGGGTCCGAGTTGGTCGTGGGTCCAAGTTGGCATGGGTCCGAGTTGGCATGGGTCCAAGTTGGCATGGGTCCGAGTTGGTTTGGGTCCGAGTTGACTCGAAACCCGACGTCCGCCCCGCTCATGGGAGCGGGGCGGACGTCGGATCCCACAGTTCTGGGGGTATCCCACTGCTGCTCGTAAACTTACCTGACTGTCGAAACTACAGCCATTGCCTTTCATGCCTTAGAACGGAACTCATAATTTGTAAGAAACTGAAATGGCAGCGTCTTCCAACAAGCGAGTGTGTCTTGCTAGCCGGCCAGGTAATTGTAATAACGTAGATTGGGTGTTGCAGTTTACTACAGTATCCAGCTAATTGTTGGGGAGTAAAGTTAGGCCTAACATGGCAAACTGGAGTAATTGCAGAATACCCTGCCACTCTAAAAAACGACCCCTGGATTGACTGGTTACGTGGGTACAAGGTGAAAATCCCATGAAAAGAGTGTGACACTTTGACCTATACCTGGCTATGACTAGTATGAGGTTGATCATGCGGGGTGGTGGGGTATTCTGCAATTGAGCTTTTTTCTTTGCATGCTTCCTACTTCGAGTAGGTCACTGATAAAGTTGGGATATGATATCCCTACCTTTTGGGCTACTCCCAAAACTGTAAGGCTGGTTTATACAAACCTTACAGGTAACGATGTACAAACTCACATAAGCACATTTGGGCTGAAAAGCTATGATTGGTCATTGGAATGGAAGCAAACTGGGCCAGTTACAGTGTGGCTTTTATCTGTGGTTGACGGGAAAACAAGAAGGAACAGATAGAAGCTGTGTTTTGATTGGTCAAGCTGTCATGTAGCTGACAGTATTTGAGAGTACATGCTGCTGATATTCTGTAGTGTGGATGGGCAAAGTCTTCTAGAATTTCACCCTGTTAATGAGGACGTAAGGTGAATAAACCACCCCATCAGACATCTAAATTCACCAAGAAGGTATATGTGTGAAATTTTGTTGCAGAAAATGCTGTGATGGCAGAGTGAGTGGGCACGATAGAAATGGCCAAAATGTGTTTATGTGAGTTTGTACATGTACATGGCTATCTGTATAGTTTGTATAAAGGTTCTGGAAGTTCTTTTGGGCAGTCTTCCTGTGTATTGTGAATGGTGGAGATGAACTAAGGATCCCCATCCTACGCGTGGAAAACTTGGCCAAACCAGGAGACATGCATGAGACCCAAAATTGATGCAATGCCGGGGGGAAGGCAGTTGACAGGTTCATGAATATCAGCTTTCATATTGAGTCAGTTGGTGGGGGAAAAAGTCCATATCTGGCCACCACAGCTCTCCAGTTTTACAAATACCAACACTTTTTCTAAAATAACCAAGAAGACTTTTCCGCAGACGATTTCAGTTTTTCTTACTGTGAATGAAACGATCGTCAATTAAATGACCATTCAGAGTGAGGTGGCATGTGTTTGGATATAAGTACATGGTGGCCAGATCCAGAACCCTCGCCCATTTGATTAAAAAAAGTGAACTCAGGATTCTCAGTAATAAACTATAATTATCAGATATGAATTCAATGCGTCTGTCATGCAGAGATATAGGTACCCAGTTGTTTCCCATCTTGCCTCAGTACGCTGTGCCAGGAATGGGTAAATCACTGCCTACTCAGACCCTGTTTGTCTTGTTAAATTTATGTTGAGAGGGACTGTGAAACAGGGTGGGTACCTATCATATTTTTGTTATTTATTGGGGATCTTTAAAATCTAGGAGCGAATGGGATACCTACGGTAGAGAACTTTCGTGTGGAAGATTGCCCCATGCCAGAGGTTGAAGATGGCCAGATTCTCATCAAACTACTCTGCCTATCTGTCGATCCCTACATGGTAAGAAGTGCTGATTTTTATAGAGGAATCCAGTGATCTTGGTCGCGCTAATCACTGTTCATTTGCAGTGGCCCCTGCCAATGGCAGTTAAGTATTGTGATAAACAGTTGCTATGTACACAACTCAACACTCTGCTTTCTGCCATTAAAGGGGGCCATTGGAAGCGTCCAGGGAAACATCTCTTGATTTGTGTACACCGGTGCTCATTGCACCAGGATAAGTTCATGTAGGTGTCCCTTTTTGGTGCCAGAGTCAAGCCACATGGCTTCCTCCTCATTTTACTTTTCAAACTTCTGTTAGAGGGATTTGCATCTACGTTATCTGTCGAAAATCAAGACGTTTTGCAGAGCATCTCAGGGAAAAATATTACATTCATGTTCTGTGGTTCAAATTCAATTTTTGTAAGAACTAGCTCCAGATTTGTATCCTTTGCTTTGAAATATTGAGAGATTTTTTGTGTTACCAGATGGAAAGAGTATCATTTATTCTGTGGTTTAACTCATCCAGAGGTGCAGGATGAACATAGACACAGGCACGGACTACATGTCGCCATGGAAACTAGACGATACCATTGAGGGAGGAGGGGTGGGTGTGGTCGTCAAGAGCCGCAGCGCTGGTTACTCCAAGGGTGAGGTGATCGAGAGCTTCCACTTGCCCTGGCAGCTTTATGCAGCGCTGGACGTGCAGGGGTTCAACTGTCTCATCGTCAACAAGGTGAGTAGTGGTGGAGTTGAGTCAGCCACTAGTTTCTGCAAGTCCATCGCAAGTCATTCGGTGTCAAGACAAGTCACAAACTACCAAGTGAGCAATCACAAAAGCATACCTCCATCAGTGTTCATCCGGTTTGGAAGCATCTGAAAGCTCGTCCTGGACAAGTTGAGGACAAGTTGCGGACAAGTTGCGGGTGGAACCGCTTAGGACTTTACCCACAAGAAACTCTGCATTCGTCACGGATGAGTACCGGACAAACTTTCAAAAGCAACTTGTTGACCATTAACAACTCTTTACATTTGGCCTGATGGCCCGCAAAAGGTGGCCTCACGAGAGCGGTTTGCAGAGGAGTTTTTAACCTAGATTGCTCAATGCAAGCTACCTTCAAGTGCAACACGGTCTTAACTTGGTGATTTTATTGGAGTATGGTCAAACGTGAAAAAATAATTATTTTTTGATTATCCATAATGTAGAGGTTCTGTATGGCAGCCATTTTTTTCGGTAAGAGCTCTTATTCCACAGGGATACACATGAGTAGACCTTTTGTGCTATCCCTCCGCGACAAAAGCCGTTACCTGCAAGATGGCTGCCATGCACAACCTCTATACTAGTAAGTATGTACATCAATATGTACAAAGTAAATGTACATGACATAAATACTGCTATCAACCGAAGCTGCAGACTGTTAACTCTATAATCTAAAAGAAGGTAGCAGTCAAAGAAGAGGTTAGCAAATGCCAGTTTCATCTCTCGTTTTACTTTTATTACCTAGGGAATCTGTTAATATACCTCCAGAAACTGTCTATGAAGCATTTTAACCACTTTCTTCCGGGTGGAATATGCATGTGCAGGATGAGTTCCCAGGGGATTTTCAAGATTTTCCGTTTTCAAAATTGTTCAAAAATTCATAACTTCATTTACTAGACGTTTACACCCACACGAATGACTGTCTGGTGGCTACTCTAATCTGACAGGCATCCTCCATTGACGCCCAACTATTTCATCCAGGCCGCGACCTCGTAAAGAGAGCCCAGATCGTGCAGTGTTGCATGATTTCCTTTGTTCCCGAAATTGGCCCAGTGTGTTTCTCAATGCCAGTGGCGTCTTTTCAAATTCGGCCGGATTAGCATACAGTGGTACTGTATCGCTCATCGCAGGAGTACTTTTGTCCCTGCTGATAATCCACTGGCACTGAATGCCTCAAACAGTGGTATACTGTTTCAAAACAATGACGGATTACCTCCGCTAATGATGAAAAATGATGGTAAATCCCAGCAGCTGGGTCTTTCGTTCCAAGTACGGTCTTTTGTTACAAGGCCCAGCTCTTTTGTCCGATTTCAGTTACCCAGGCTATGCATACAAACCCAAGGTGCCCGGTTCTGGAAACCCTGGAGGCAAGTGGTTAAATCAGTTTTGTCTGTATTATCATGAAGCTATGTCAACATCACAGGACAGTAGACCATGGAGTAGACACAGCCTATAAGAAAGCTATGGTGTCCTTGAGTTGCCATTGTCAGGGTCATATCATCCAAGTACCAGAGCTTATTAAAGTTGAAAAGATTCAAAAATGGTTAAACTGGCAGGTGTTTCATTCCATGCGCTTACTTTGAATAGAATGTGGACCTAAACAGGTTAAAAAAAGGTGTTCTTAAAACCTTAACGAATCCCCTGCAGTCCCCACTCTGCAGGACACCAGTGGCATACTCTTTGCACTTATACAATCTAGGGGCATCAAATTCACTCTCAAGAAACTGCCTCTATCTTCCCTAATTCTACAAAATCTCTCAAGACCTCCATGTGGAATTTCAGAACATCTTAAAGGTTAAGGGCTTATGCCCGAAATGTTAGCAACATCAGTTGTTCATTTGCTGCCTCTTGAAAAACATATTTTATACGGAGCCCTCGGTGTTTACCTTCCAAACCAACAGGTGGATGTCGCCCTGGTGAAGAAGCACTGGTCCCTTATGCTCGGCCTGTACGGCATTTCAGGCATCACTTCTTACCTTGGCATCAAAGAGAAGGGACACGTGGCACCAGACGGCAGCCAGACATTTGTCGTGAGTGCCGCAGCGGGGTCCTGTGGATCACTTGCTGGACAGGTTGGTCACCAATTTGTCTCATTCAAATTTGTTTCACTTTCGTCGGAATGAGTACAAAAAATCTCTTGCCAGGTGATAAAGCAATTCAAAGAAGGAATCTGTTTTGAAAATGTTCAAGGAGCATGGAGTGGTTGTGTTACTCCCAACTGTAGCATTGTCCCATTACAATTGGGACAATGCTGTAGTTGGGGCGTAACAGTGATAAGGTCCCATCAAAGATGCCCAATTACTGGACCATCATGTTGCAAAGATTTGGTGGGGGACAAAGCCACCACCCAGCAGCAAACTGACCAACCGTAAACAATGGAAAGGGGTCATTTCTGGGATATTTTCAATCAAACTAGTGAATGTCCTCATGTCAATTATGTTTAAATAAAAAACTTTAAATTGAAATTAACCCTTACTTAAAATTAAGCAGAATCTTGTTGGATGGTTGGGGTTCTTCGACTCCCACTATGTGACCCACTCTGTGAAAATGAGTCACAAGTCACCAGAGCCACGGTTTAGTGAAAGACCCGTCAAGAATCTCTTGCAATATCAAGCAAGAGGAACCCTCCACAGTTCTCGCCCATAGAGTGCCTATCAAGTCAAAAAGCTCAGCTTACCCTATGGTAACGGAACATAATTACTGGGGAAAAAAAATGTCATGACTCATTTTTCACAGAGCAGTTCACAGACTAACTGTGGCAGTGACAATGGCAATAATTATTCAGATGATTTCGAGATTATCCTCCATTTTTTTACCCCTGTTTTTTCAGATAGCCAGACTGGAAGGCTGCACAAATGTGGTCGGCATCTGCGGCAGCGAGGAGAAATGCACCTACATCACCCAGGAGCTGGGCTTCAGCCACGCCATCAACTACAAGACGGAAGACGTCGGGGAGCGAATGCGAGAATGCTGCCCTCGAGGGGTGCACGTTTACTTTGACAACGTGGGAGGAGCCGTCAGCGACGCCGTCATTCAGCAGGTGGGACAAGTCACATTTACATTGAGGATAATTGCATGCATTTTAGCAAAATAAACGGTGTCAGAATAAATATTTGAATCACTGTTTTGAGGATTTTGTTTTGACCCTAAGAGCTTTTTTAAATAAAAACATTCACCACATGGTCAGGTTTTAATGAAAAGCAGTTATAATCACATTAATATGTTTATATCTTTCCCTGAGACATACTATGAAACATCTTCATTTTCAAATGATTTACCATAATTCTCATTGAAACTGTAAAAGAACACCCTATTTCTTGTTGTCACTTCTCCAAGGTGAAAGTCAAATGGTGGTATTCTATTTGTCGTGCATCGTTTCCCTGCCAGGTTCCAATGGTGGTAACGTTTACCAACTTGTTGTGGATTTGTATACAGACATGGAGGACAACTCATGCTAAAATCTTTGCTAGTATTTGATGCGAACCCATCAAAATATTGCATCTGTTCAAATTTCCATCAGCCGGACTCGGAAATTAAAATATTTGACATTTTTCATGTGCTTGCTCATGTTGCAAGTTATAGGCGAGGCCAATCCTGGACTCGTACATAAGTTTTTTATCTTCCAACCTCGCCTTTCCAAAAAGCCATTTCAAGATTCCCTCCAATTTGTGTTCCTACGAAGCAGACACTAGAAGCCTTGCATCAATTTCGCACCTTTGCAGATGACGCCCGACTCTCACGTCATCCTCTGCGGTCAGATCTCGGTCTACAACACCGACGTCCCTTACCCCCCACCCATCCCTGCCGAGACGGAACAAGTCCTGACCGAGCGCAACGTCACCAGAGACAGGTTCCTGGTCCTCAACCACGTGGATAAATTCCCTGATGCCGTGCAGCAACTCTGTGCCTGGTACAGGAAAGGTGAAATCAAGGTATTTGAACGTATACACATTTATGTCTTGAACACTGTTCATTGCCTTTGGCGTAGTGCAGTCCCATGTCCAAACTGTTGAAGGGAAAAGGTTAGCTTTGCTGTGACATCACTCAGATACTGCTTTGCATATCATTTGCATAATAAAGACACACTGTGCTTTGCTGGGCGTTTGTCATAGGTCGCCTGTTCTTTCAGTCTTGCCGCTTGAGAGGACAATTTGCCGTAAACCCATTTCATGATAAAACCTGCGGAATGTTCACCAGTTGTTGACAGCTGTGATGTGAGATACATTTTTACTCCCATTGTGCATAGCTCTGTCTTGGGTGCCATGCATCCCATGGGCATAAAAAAAGCCATGCCCCACCATAACAGTACTCAATAATCAACCATTGTATGTTGCAGAAAGTTAATCACTAGATCCCATGGACTCTCAGAGCGTATCTACACAAACCAACATGGCCAACTGTGGCAGAGCTGAATGTGTGTAAGGTAACCAGAGAAAACGGGATGCAGGCTCTGAAGGAATGTCACTTGTGATAGTTTTTGACATTCTGCACAATGTAAACTCCACTTAAAATTACACTTCCACTGTAAATTTCCTCATTTTTTTCCCCTTTCTTCCAGTACAAGGAAACAGTTGCTGAAGGACTTGAGAACGCCCCCTTTGCATTTGTGTCCATGATGACTGGAGGAAACGTAGGCAAACAAATAGTCCGTGTGGCTGACCTATGACCTTAACTTCAGCTTGTGTCTCTCGTATGCTAACATCTGAGAAAGAAATTATTAAATGCCCAGCTGATGTCTGCTATCAAGCTTCCGTACCCATTGCCGCTTTTAATATTTAAATGTCAAACTTGGCCCACCCCCATGAAAAATGATTGGAGAGTGTCATTCTGTCCTGTAATAGGCTGCAGTAGATGGGCACTTGGACAGAGATTGTGTACAGCTGTGACTGGAAGCTTTCAGTCAAAAAGACTTAAATCTAAAAACACTGAAATCTAAAAATTATGTGAAGATAAAATAGCTATTGGACTGGTACATGAATGATCGCCTGTGGCATAAATGAAGAATGGAGATTGAAGACGCATGAGAGGCATTATTTCTGTGTACTCCGGTGCATCTGATATAAAGATGCTACCAGATTGGGCTCATTCTGACGAAAAATGGTCCGGCACACTTTTTGAAATGAGTGCATAAATGTGCAAATAAATGTGGCAGTTCGGTGCATCCTTACTCTCGTGCTCTTGTGAGAAAGCCAGTAAGTGTGGTCAGTCAGGTGCAAAACCGTCTTTCTTTCGTAACCTTGGACCTGGTCATCTCAGACTCAGTCAGGAAACTTGGGCATTGTCCTCTTGCTTACAATTAAGAGCATGTCCTAAAAGTTTTGCAGCAGAGGTCCAGGTAAACATAAGAGCACTGCAAAGTATTTCAAAACTTTTTACCCCAGAATTAAATGCCCCTGAAAATTTATTACCACTCTCGGCAAATTAAAACATGGAAACCACGTAAGTGTGAGCTTTGCAGTGTAGAATGTTTACTCACGATCTGTATTCAGTCAATCCCTTTTCTGTGCCCTTGGTACATTGCCTTAACCTGTCCTGGAGTTCAAGCATAATTGCAGTGTTAGGCTGTCAACTTTGAGCATTGAGTGACCCAGTGGTGAAAAATTGTGGTATATGAACGGCTTGAACACTCCAACCAAGATCAGTTCACACATCAAACTTTTGCATTTTGCACATTCATGTGAAATCCTGCGTGCACAAGGCAAGTTGTACCCTTCACCAGTTTTCAACCAGTATTCAATCATATAGGAGGCCCACACTCAAGCCAGGCAGCACAAATTTGAACCTATGTGGTAGCTAGTCATTGTCACTCAACGAAAGTTGATTCCCTTTGTTGAGGGCCTTTTTATGCATATTTGGGCTGAATTTCTTTTTATTTTGTATATAATTTATACAAGCCTCTCGTAGAAAGCTCTAGACACACACTCAGTGGAAAGTGGGGACTAATGTATAAATTCCCTAGCTTCTTTAAGAACGGATTGCATCCATAGTCGAGAAACTGTTTAATTGCTTTGTTTGTCCAGGGAGAGTGTGTGGTAACAGAATCACGGTAATTCCATTGAAAAATAAATCGTATGCACGCTTTTGATCTGTGTGCCCTCATATTTATAATGCATATCACATTGACTTTCAGTATTTGGTACTGAAAGTACTCTTGTTGGCACTGAGTGCAAATACAGAAAAAAAACAAGGACCCGAGTACGAGTCGAAACAATGTGGCACTTGAGATGTAGGATACTCATCCAGAACTAGTACTTCAACTTTTACTCTTACCCATGAATGCGTACTTGATTTGGATTGAAGAGATAAGGTTTCATTCACACACATAAGTGTAAATTAAAGCTTCACGGGGAAACTAATTCAGTGGCGCGTGCACCCAGGATGTGCCGTGAGGGGGGCTGGTATTTTTGTTTTTGACCGGAATTTACCCCTTGAAACATCTCATGATGTCCAAGCGCCCTTCCCCGTATTGTGCTGCATGGGGCTGGAATGTAAGGCCGTATCAGAGTTAGTAGTTTAGTTTCAGATGTAGGTGTATAATTTTATCTTTGTTTAAAATAAATTTGACAAATTGAAAACCTAATAGGAGCTCAAGCCCACCCCCTTGGGTGCTCCTTAGTGGTCTAGCACCTCGATACTGAAATTGTAGACTCGTGTTTCTGTTTTAATACTCGTACTCAGGTTCAGCTACGGCGTTGAGTACAGTCAAAGGAATGAGACTCTCTTGGTTACACTTACAGCAAATATAAAAATGTGTACACCCTACCTGAGAAAAATGAGCAGCTCAAAAGCTGTTCAGCAGTAGTCTGGTGCTTTGGCGCTAGTACTCACACTCGGTGTACTCGCATGCAACCCAAGGGATGAGCTTGTATTCATACTGTTCTTAAATTTCTGAATTTTATTGGATTGAAGTCAAAGATTTCAAGAGTCTTTAGAATTAAAAAAAAATATCATTAACAAAGTAAATCACTATGCAGTGCCTTTGAGCAATTTTTTTTTTCCAATTGTGCATTTGTGTGTGAACTTTCTTTTTTTGTGTGAAGTAAAAAATGTATATTTTAGGAATGGACACTCAAGCAAAAAAAAAATTGCAATTATTTTGGTTATATAAATCATACAACGTTGACTTTTCTAAATTACTGAACTGCCTTGTTGAACAAAAATATCCATCACGTTGAATGACATTTGGATTAATTTGTCTGTGGCCTAGACAAACAGTAGTATTTCCTTTGAACAAATGGAAAATTCGTGATGAATTATATTATGTCAGTTTGTAATTGGTACGTAAAATTTGTAGTAAACATTAACCCCCCTGCATTTGGTAAAAGCTAAAGGTGAATTATGTGTGTAAAGTATCAAAGGTGTATGTGTACAGCTGTGTTGTATAATGTGAACTAAAATAAAACATCTGCACCAGTTCAGTGTTCAACTTTCTCTGTGTTCCATCTCTCAAAAATTTTTAAAGGGCTACACAATGCAATTTCTCTTTTATGACATCCATGAAAATTCATCTTTTCATTCTAAGTGACCTTATTTTTAATTTTTACTCAGCATTTTAAGTGGTACCTTGGATACCTGTTGGTTTTATGATGCTCGTACAAATTTCCATACGAGCTAAAAACAGTGATGTCATTCCAGACATCATACCTCAATGTAACAGTTATTTTAGTCTTTTTTGTTTTAAATTAAGTTAAATTATTGATTTTAAGTAAATTACCATTGATCAAGCCTTTCTCACATGTTTCCAATGCGCACATTTTGGGTTCATAATTTGAAAAGAAAGTGTAAAGTATATGTAGCTAAACTGTCTTCTTCGAAAGGAATGACAGCAAGCAACAGCAATCTCTGGAAAAGCACGGAAAATTTCAAGTAACATTTGTAAAAAGAAATAGTTTTCATTGAGAAAAATGGATGTCAGATAGCTGCATAAATGGCAATACAGGTGCAGATTCGGGGGGGGTTAGAAAATAAAAAAGATTAAAAAAAATGGGGAAAAAACAACTTAATTTAAAAACAAGATAGCATCCTGCAGATTCTTGTGTACAAGGTGAGTGTTACAAATAAGAGTCTCTGGTGTAGCTAGAAAGCATTGCCTGTGTGTACGAGACATTAAACAAAATCTCCAGCCTGACAGCCCCCCCCCATGGAAAAATTCCGGGATCCGCCCCTGGTCGTAAGCAAGTTAAATGATTTTAGAAAACAGCTTACTGTAAACTTTTTCAATTGTACACTAATGCAAGTTTTGGTAAATTTAAAGCGGTGACAGTTGATGGGATGTGCACAATTTTCTGTAAAAAAGACTGGATATTATCCATTTTCTGTTGTGTTAGGTCAGTAACATGGTACATATCTTGTCAAAACACAAGCAAAGTTGAAACAGAAGAGCGACTTCAAAACATGTCCGCTGTTTGGAATGCCTGCCCTCTGTTGACCATTTGACAAATAATAAAAAAAACGTTCGGGATCACTATTTGTCGTTCATTGACCACCGTATTTTATCCACAGGTTTTTAGATGGTTACCCTTACCCCATTGTCCTGAGCGTGGGAAACAATGGGTACCAGACCTGCGGTTGCAGGCGACAGCTCGAAGTGCCCTCTGCTCATAGACCGCAGAATTTCGATTCTCTGGATTGTTGATTGAGTCACTGCACAACTGTACCGGCGTATGGCTGTAGTTTTTATCTGAAATTAGCAAAATATTCAGTTCTTACGAAATGGAGGAGGGCGAAAGTGATCCCAGAACGCGAACGTTGGACGTGACACTCCGAGGTGGCGCACCCTGGGGCTTTTCTCTGAAAGGCGGGTCGGAGCACCGGTGCCCACTCACCATTGCCCGGGTAAGTCTCCCATGTGTGTGCTAGCATGATATGACTAGGGCCTACGCGTCACTTCAGGAGGTCATCTTTATTTCCATTACATCAGATTACGAAATACTGAAAGATGTTGTCTGTATCTGCAACATTTATATTACCGTGTAAACATGCACCGAATTGTTTGCAGTTCGTGGTGTCAAAAAAAAATCCACTTGAAGTTGGCATGATTGATGGTAGCCTAGACAAGCTAGAGATTGTTTCTTTTTGCGGATTTCAGGAGTTTTGCTTCAGTATAGACTTAAAGATCCACTGCAGTTTTTGTTCTCATTTATTTGGCAAGACCAAGAGTTTCACATCTGGCCACAAGTTCTGTAATTTTCATTGACAACAAGCCTATGCACCTTTGGAACACCTGAAATTGTCTGAGATAAATTTGTCTTTTGTTCCAGTCAAAAATTTTATTTGTGAAATAGAAGAATAATGGTGGATACCGAACTCTCCATTTGTTTTTCTCCTTTTTTTTTACGATCTTATCAAAAAGTAATCCTCATAATGTGAAAAGTGGACTGATATGCTCTTCATATAGCCTAGACCCGTAAACAGGACCCAACGAATACTCCTCTGTCGTATACTGGGCCCTGTCCCGATTAATAGGGATTCTTTCGAAAACTTTATCTGGGATATCCGGGGGCATAACTAAACATTCACTTGATTTTATGACGAATACTCCTCTGTCGTATACTGGGCCCTGTCCCGATTAATAGGGATTCTTTCGAAAACTTTATCCGGGATAACCGCGGGCATAACTAAACATTCGCTTGATTTTATGACGGAGTAGTATTCATTGAGCCCTGTTTACGGGTCTACATATAGCCTAGTAATGAAATTTAGTGACTTGACTTTGTGTGAAAGGGTGGGCAAATTCCTCTCAAAGCGGCCTCAAACATAATTGGGAAAGAAACACGAATGCCACTTCCATAATCTTTCCTTGATGTGACCCACTAGACATCTGAAAGCAATAAAATGTCTTAAAAACTCAAATTTGGCAGTGAAGATATTGATGTATGAATTCACATAGAAAACACAATTTTTAGAACAATCTCATAGTATTTGTGCACAGGGTGTCAAGTGGTGTCTGTACACAAACTCTCTAGGATTCTTTCCTGTAATGGTAAATCCTTACTTCGTGAAAGTCAGGAAAATTAAAGTGTAAATGATATAGATTAACCCTAACCCCCAAGGGTTGCTGGCCCTAACCTTCTCCATTCACACAAAGTTAAACACCCANAAGGGCTCTAAATGTTTTCAAAGTAACTTTCCAAAGTTGGATTTTTCTTCTCCAAATCATTTTCATCAAAATTCCTCCTGGCATACATGTACATGCACCCATATTCCAAGTTTCACTTTAAAACTCTGTTTCCGCTGAAATAATTCAGAACTTGGTCAAAGTTTTCCTAGAAACAGCACATAAGGCAGCAGTCACGTGCACAGGGGTCTTTTTCAGTGACGATGACTCTCGGAACTGAATTTTTGAAGTGCGTGTTCAACTGTGGCATGTTCCAAACTGACTTTAGGAATAGAATGCAAATTATTTCCAGACATTTGGTATCTTTTCCTTTCTTCCTCCTGAAATATTTGTCGAAATTTTTCCCCCAAAGATAATGACTCGTGTTCTAAAAGTACCTTTTGGAAGGAAATTGAGCCTACATGTTTGTGTCCTAAAATAGTCTTTCATGCTTAGACTATAAATATCTCACATGCGCTGTGCTTGAGAGTCCCAAAACTTAAGGTAGTGTAAACTTTGCAGTACAGAAAAGTAGACCAACACAGTCCGGTACCCTTTACTGAGTATACTGTAGTGACTGACTGTCAAAGGGAACATCTTGTATTTCCATACATTCTCAGTCATACCACCTGACTCCTGGTAACATATGGCCAACCTTTCCATAAAAAGTTGGACAAGTGCGTGTACATGTAGGTACGACTCTCGTCTTAGGCTAAATCAGTTATAGTACACTTACACTGAAGAAGGACAGCTTTTACACACTGAAGAAGGACAGTTTTTACACACTGAAGAAGAGTTTAAGCATGTACAAAAAGTGATTCTGAGAAAAATTTGTTGCATTTCTCCTTTTTTCATTCCTTATTAATTAATCATTAGTCAAAGCCTTTTCAACCTTGGTTTGTTGTACTTTTGGAAGTCTTGTATGAGTTAAGGTTTAAAAAAAGTCGAGGTTTGAAAGAATCTTGTGTGTGTACATTCTTAAAGTGTAGTTTTCCTTACCCATGACAATTTCCTACGGTACGATAGTATGTGATTTGTCATGTATTGGTCATCGTACTTGCTACGACGGCTTCTTGTGGCGCAGTATTTTACCCGCGGAGTCATGACTGTCAGTACATTTAATCAGCGATCCATTTATCCGCATCCTGTACGGGCCATTTCCTTCTCACAAGCATTTCCTGAATAACTTCTCATTAGATAGTGAATGAGTTGGTGCATCCTATTCGTTTACTTGGGGGGGGAGATTCACGCGACGTCCAGGCTTTGAGCCCACAGTTAGCCCAAGTTCCGACCAAGTGTGAAACTGGATCCAGCATGCGGCTGGATGGTTTGATGAAAGCATGCATGCTTTCTCTTGCCTGTCGGAACTTCCAATTTATCGTGTTTCCACAATCGATAATGACGGATCTTGGGAACTCAAGACCCTGGCTTGATTTGGGGGATTTTTTTTCACCAGCCTACTGGTAACATCTAAAGTACCTGGTAAACACAAATAAATTTTCAGAGTAGTGAAACTTATGCAGGCGGTTGACCTGTGAAGTGTCAATTCAGGGACCCTGTAAGTAAAACGACTTGAGATCTTTAAGATTTTTTTTTACACCATGTACAGGTGATTGTGATAACTGGCTGGACTTGAAAATGAAATAACCCCCAAAATTCTGAAAGTCTGTGGACAGAAGGGAAAAGTTTTTGAGGTTGAGTTGATGTGAATACGATATCTCTCTACCAAGCGCAACTGAGTGAAAACCTTGAAAATTGAGAAAGGCCAGTACGTTGTAATTTACACGTACCGGTACATGTACATGTAGTTCTACCAAGTAATGTGTCACATTGTCTGTGAGCGAGATATTATGCAAGTTTGTCATTCCGCGCCTCCCCCTTTTAAAGAGGTCAACATTTATGTCATAATTATTATCAATTACATGGACTGGTAGTTTTGCAGGAAGTACCAGTACATGTACATTGTACAACTGTAGGTGTTTTCGATACCTGCAGATTTCCAGCGCTTGGTTGCTAGAGTACGGTACATTGTGGGATGTAGCAAGGAGACATTAATTGGTCTGGTGTCCCAGCAGTCGTGTCATAACATAATGTAATAGCTGTTTTGGCATTTATGTACATGTACCAGTATACAGGTGCTTAATTAAAGTGGTGCCTGGACTTCATGCATAAAATTGTTACAGTAGCCACTGTAGAAATTATGCCCATAAGCTCATGTTTGCATGCATGTACACATGTCTTTAAATGTAGTACAATGTACATACATGTACACTGTACATGTACTTGTATATAAATGTGGACGTATCATTCTTGAATGATAGGAAATGACTTTTTATTTTACAGTGATACGATTTTTGACAAACGTTTGTACACTTGCAATGTAGGTGTACGGGTGTCCTTTTTAACAGATTTATTCTTTTTTGAATTTCTCATTCTGGTCTCCAGTTTCCATTCTTGATTCTGCCAAGTGTAGTCACAGACCTACATGTACACGATTAAAACGGAGTCAGTCCTTACATAGATGTTAATTTCTTTCCCACGTAAACGCAAGTCTAATGTGATAGCAATTGATTTTTGTAGTTAGTGCCCTCCTTGCCAGTTTTTACATCGTCCTTGGAGTGAATGAAGACATTTATTGGCTTTTGTGTACACTGCCGTGGATTAACTGCTTGCTATCTAAACTCCTCGGAGACAGGGATGGGTACGGTTAAAGAGAGAAAAAAAGGGACCCAGGCATTTCACCGCCGTTGTTTGCAGTCACAAAAAAAAATCAGTCACAGAAACAACCTTGCATACTCCACACCTGACAAAAGAATATTTTTTTTGTCCTTTTGAAGCTAGCTCGTGCATGTAAACATGTCTTGAATGGTTTTGATTCAACATGTAACTGCCGGTTTCAGCCCCAGTGCACAGAGAGCCTTGTCCAGGAACACAAACAAGCCAAGTTGGAGCCCCGGAGCTAACCAAATTAGTCTTCATTTTACTCGATCACTGTCATACATCATAATAGTTGGGGTTTTTTCCTTCTTTTTTTTCTTAATTTTTTTTTAAACGTATTTGAGGCAGTATCTTGGGCATTGGACCTGCTAACACTTAAATGAGTTTGGGTCTTTTCCATTTCAGAAATAACACTATATAAAATACACTGTAATGTTTCCGATAACTTTCCTGTGTTTTATCTGGACCCAGTGTCAAGAGTTCATGAATTTCTATAATTTCAAAAATGCCAATAATTATCCTAAATAGCATTTGATCTCTTTTTGCAAGAGCTTCCTTCAATTTAAACCTGCTGCCTGTTTCAAGGGTCAGTGATTTTTCATTTCCGAAATTTTCCACATACATGTACTGTGTATTTCAAATATTCTTCAGTCTTTTTATTTTTAAGACTTTTCTTGTGTTTAATCTGGAGCCCTTCTAGGAGATGAGGATTTTCCATTTCAGAAGTGTGGTTTTTCTGTTTGAAAAGGTATTTCAAATATTCATGGTTTAAAAGTCTTCCTAAAACTTTCCTGTGTGTTAATCCTGGTGGTGCCCCGAGTCAGCAATTTTTCATTTCCAAAATGTGAATTTTCTTTTTAAATTTTCTATTCACTTAAAAACTGCACTACTGAATACCATCACTGTACTAGAAGTGTTGGAACATCTGTTGCTTGTAATTTTATCTATCACTCGGTAAAACTTAATACATTTGTCAGAAAACTTTCCTCCCTGACCAACTGCCATGCCATGAAATAACCAGCCTACGAAGTACATGTTAATCGAACTTAAGACAGCCAAACTTCCAAAACTCAGGCAATTTTCAGTGCAGACTACATTAAGGCGCAGCATAACACACCGTACCCTTTAAGTGGCACATTTGAAACTGACATTCAGGATCAATGGGACACGACGGAGCTAGTACTCATAGACGGGCCCTTTAATCGGAACAGAGAGCAGATGAGAAGATCCTGTGCATATGTGACCACCTTCTCCCAGGAACTGAGCTGGGATGCTAAGTCTGAGTTCATGCGTGTATGTGGTTTCATAAAAAGAGCACATAGTAAATAAGGATTCTATACGGTATATGGACCTTTGCAGAGCCCTTGGGTGTGGATGCAGAGCCCTTGGGTGTGGATGTATTCATTGAGTTAGTGTTGAGCAGTTTTCTTTTGTACCGTCACTGAGTTAAAATTGATGCAGGGTAAGAAAAAAATGAAGTTTCTCTCTTGTGCATTTTATCTGAAATATGTACAAGACTACTTTGAAAGGAAAATTCAGCAGTATTGACTTTTCAAGTCAGTACAGGTGGGTAGCCCAGAAAAGTAGTTTAAAATTTTGTCCCACATAATTCCTCTGTGTAGGGCTATGATTAAATGCGTCATCGTGCTCGACAGAGCAGTCTTAGCTTTCCACTTTCACTATTTGGCGGGCATGCATTTTAGGATTTTTGAAGTGTACATGTATCACTTGCATTCCACTCATGGATATGGGCATCGCATGTTTTTCTTGAATATTCTCCATCCCTCGTTTGCAACAATGGCCCACCTGTGCATGCTTGAAGAAAGATATGCCAGCTTGATCTCCAATTCCGGAATGCCAGAGTGCCGAAACTAGAACAGGGCTGCCCTAGGTCCAGGGCCCACCAACATCCGGAGGTGGATTATACAGTAGGGTTGACACATTCTGCTGGCCGCTGGCATTTATTTATCACGGTTTTGAAGGTTGATGTTCATGCCGCGTGGGGGTCAGAGGTCGCCTGCATTGTTGATCTCCCAGCCATTTGTGCGAGCGGCTGGAGCTGAGGGACATGAATTGTGCATTAGTGACAGAAAATGTTCCAGCTTGTTAAAAGAAATGTGTCTGATTCCCCCCCCCAATGTTTGCCCCTAGGGATGTCTTTTCAGGGCCTGGTTGAGGTGACAGGTATGGGTACGGGTGTGAATGGAATGCAGGTTGAACGTATGTGAGCAGAAACGCACTTTGCACTTTCAAAAAAAAAAGTGAATAGTACATTTGTCTGTGGCTGCTAGGAATGAAATGATTGTTGAAATGCGTGTACATTGTAAATTGTACCAATGACAAATTTCACTGTATTGTTTGGGTAATAAAAAAATGTTGTGGTTATCACTGACTAATGTCCAATGTATTTATGAAAACAAAATTTTCATGTTTATAGGTACAGTCATTCACACAACTTATACTCTCTGTGTTACTTGAAGCCCAAAAGGGGAAAAAGGAATAAAATTAAACATGTGCCGGGTACCGGCACATGTGTGCCGGGTACCGGCACATGTGTGCCGGGTACTGGCACATGTAATAATGGCCAGCATTGATGAATTGTGCACCTCTGAAAGCAACGCATGGATGCATTTCAATCACATTCCTTTGAGATTTCGAACATTTAACCCTAGCCATCCCAAATCCTTACAGACGGTTTTGGAGGATTTTGGAGGCTTGAGGCTGCATGGCAGAATTGCACTGTCGATTGCGAAGGATGCACTGTCTCAGGTTTGGGGTTGCGCCTTATGTTGTTTATGTTCAGCCGTGCATAAATTCATGCCCACCTTACATGTGACATCCTCCATACTGCTTCTGGATACCATCCACACTGCCTCAGCGTAATGAGAGGAATTGCTGGAGGATTTTAAAGGGTTGAGGCAGTGGGCTCCCTTCCACAGTACATATTCAAGAAAAACATGTATGGCTTTTGGAAGACTGAGGCTGTATCCAATTATTTCATGGGGCAGTTGGAGGATTTTGAAGGATTAAGGGTGTAACCTCTGAAAAGGGCCTAGGCAATTAGGGTTGAGTCTAATTCCTTGACTCCTTGCATGTTATTTTGCCTATTCATGACATACACCTACATGCAACCCACAGACCTGTTTATCTTTTGTCCCAGTCCCATGTACATGTTTGCTTGAGAACAAGGTTATGTGAGTTCTTCATGAAGTAGATGTTTATGCACACATGCACATGTATGTACATACAGAGGCACTGCAGTTAGATGCACCAACCAGTTCCTCTATACCCAGCAAGATGTGGGATGGAGGGTACCCCCTACATGCCCAAACCCTATAGAGACTCTAGACTGTGGTTACTTAATACATCCTCCCTAGATGTCTGACAAGAATTCCTGAGATTTTGGCCAACAGTGACCACCAAAAAGGAGGGATGTTCTCTCCGTCCCACATCCTGCTTCAGATGTTTTCCTTTCTCAGCCTCTTCTTTGTTGACTGTTCTTGCGTTACATTTATTTGATTATTTCGGCGCACATGTACTTGTTACAGCATACGTACAGGTGCAATTTCATGTACCGCTTTGTTTTTTTACCCTTTTGCTCACTGCTAATATTAATCTTCCAAAAGTCCAACCGTACAATGCCGAGATCCAGTGACTTGAAACCTTCAAGGGACAGTGAGCCCCATGTAAAATACTTCGGACCGGTGAGCAGTACTTTGGCTACGTGTACATGAGCATGTGCCCCTGTTTCTATCTTACAAAATCCTGCCCAGATCTCCCGGTCGATTGTGAAGGATTGGGGGGGGTACATGTAGAAGGTTATTGCAAAGGGAAGCTTTGGCCAACAAAGCTTTCAACAAGTCTTCACACAATGTCTTAGTATTAATCTTTTTGCTGGCCATTTCTTTAGTTTAAAGCCTCAAGGGGGTTCTCGGAGGATTTTTATGTTAGGCCACTGATGATGCCTCTTCCAAAAATGCATATTATATTGCAGCAAAGTGGAAGAGTTTTGAAGTTTCAAAGTGCAAGAAGCTTCCTGTGGAGGGTAGGGTTTAAAACTACAATACCAAAACAACAACCAACATTTTTCCACTTAACAATTGTTGTCTGCCTTCGCGTGAGAAGTTGTTTGGCACCCAGTGAAATGGCAGGTCAAAACGGCTGGAATGATACCCCTTTGTACCTGTCTGTTGCACGTGCAGGTGTGATGGGGTCCGATTTGGGCAAGTCTCAACATGTCGTGCACCCCCCTAGCCTCTCCCCATGTATGGTATGCCCTTCTGTTGTGAGCTTTGTGGTGTACACATGTATCCAAGCGAGAAGGGAGTTGAAGCATTCTCAATGGGTTTCACATGCAGCACCTCAGACCTGACATCTTGCTCACCAATGATGTATGAAGGTGACGGGGAAAAATGGGACGGGGAGGAAGCCAAAATGTCAAAGTTAATGCTGGCCTGTGACTGTCCCAAAACAAATAATAACATCACATTCCCCACATGCAGTGTTTTGGAGAAAATAGAAATGTATATTGAATAAAAAGTGGTATTTCGTGAAAAATCGTGCTTTGAACTTTAAGTACATTCTTGAGTAAAGAATGTACACTATTTGCTTTCCATAAATATCTCGAGATACCATTTTTAGAGTATGAATTACAACTGGACATTTTTACACCGAGTGATATTTTTTTTCTTACATTTCCTGTGCTGTTACATGTAAGTCTTAGATTCATTGTAAATAAATGAATGGATTCCTGTCTTTCTCTGATGTGTGTTTTCCTTGTAATTAAGAAAGGAGCCAAATGAGACATCACACTCTGTAGGTCATCACGTTTCAAAGCATTTGTGCACAGAGCCCTGGCGTCCTTGTTCATTAAGGGGATACAGAATGTTGACATCGCAGGTGTGAATGTAACGACAGATCCAAAAAATGTCCACATGAGGGATGGTTCCCTTGGTTGAATTTGAACTTTTCAATTTGTTCTGCGAAAAATGCTGTTGTGTTAAACATGGTAAATGGAAATAGACTAAAACTGACGTGTAAGCATGAAACATGGGTAATTCCAGAAATTAGATTTTTTTTTCGTCCTGTCACATCTTACATATGAATGATTCTGTAAGTTCAGAACACATTTTCTGATATCCAAGAGTGATGAATTAATGCAAAGTACATTGTACCTGCCAAACAAATAGTAATTGTTTGAAATCAATTTCAGTGATATTTCCATGTCATATAACAAAGGTCACATGTAACAAGGACACGAAAATGTCAAACTTTCTGGAGTTACCCACATAGAAACCTTTTTTTACCTTTTTGACAAAACTCCCCCACCACCAAAACCCATTCAGCTCAATGCAGCTCACGTGCATAGACTCTTGTCTTGCCCATTAAACAATTTGTGGAATTCTGTACTTTTCAAGTGCAGATACTTGAAACCACCAGTTCCCCTAGTTTCAATACATGAAGGAATGCCAGCCGTTTTTTTTTGTTTTTTTTTTTGGCTTGTTGTCCTGAATTCAGCGGCTCCTCAACCTGGCTTAATAGCTAAGTCCAGTCGCAGTTTCTAAAGCGGCACAGCTGTCTTTGTGCATCAGCGGTCCCTTGTGAGAAATCTGCATGCTCCGCTCAAAGCCCCCAACAATGATAATGCTGTCAATAGGAATAGGAAGTCTGTGCCAGAAAAGTTTCAGGAAGGGAAATGAAACTGCTTTGTTCATAAATTTGTGTTCATTTTACCA
Source organism: Acanthaster planci (assembly GCF_001949145.1). The sequence goes on along the minus strand of NW_019091387.1, from coordinate 516,555 downwards.
ACTACCGGTACGTGTTTAATTTTGGAACATCTACCCTTTTGGCACTTCAGCCTGTAAGCTTTTGTCCACGTATTGAAAGATTGACTGTACTCACTCTACATTGAGTTCTTAGAGTGTCAAGCCCAAGCACGACAGAGCCTGGCATGGCAGATGTTTGTGCGCATTCTGATGGAAATTATTAATGCCCACTTTTCAAACCAATAAAATGCCCACAGTATGATGCTTTTGTGGATGTTCACACATTTCTACTGTATAATTGTTACTGCCTTAAGCCTGTATGGTACACATAAGGAGATATAACTCAGGTGCTTACTTACAAATCAGATACGTTGTACCTGCATGGTCTTCATCTTGAGATGAGTTCATTTGTTCCAAGCCACAGAAAGTTGCAACTACAATAATGGTTGAGGTACATGTACATGTAGCATGGTGTGTTGGTTGAAATAATTGTCGACACCGAAAATGTCAAGTTATGTCAACATTTTTTTCTGTAGCATAACATTCCTGGTGTCTGTTTACAGTGTACACACAGTGTCTTGTAGTATGCTGAAGGTGCAGCCTATACTGTTAACAAGCGTCCAGTTATGTGACTGTTAAAAAATAAAGGCTAAGCAGGCTCCATGGAAATTTGATTTGATTTCAAACGGAATAAAGTTTCTGATGTAGTTCTTCCAGGCGTGTTTGTGACCGTTCCACTGCCAGTCAAATCTCCGTGAAACAAATGTACTCAAATCTTGTCTTAGCCCCCCTCCATAACCCACCACCTGTGGAAATTTCTGGAAATGATGCCGAGGATTCCTCAAAAGCACCCTAGGCACTGTAGCTCACAAGCCTGAAGAAACCTGTAGAGAGGAGACAATGAGAAGCAGGCACAGTTTTAGAGGTGGGAGGAAAACCCCAGAGGAATATTCTGGGTAGAACCCACGGAATCAGGTAAGGATTGAAAACCCAATCCAAGTGGTGGAAGGTGAGGAAATAACCACCATGCCAACCTGAGCTTGTTTTGTGTGAATAATTTTAAATTCCCACCAAAAATGGAAAAGTAATGGAAGGACTAAGGCCAAGACAATAACTTCATTTTATTTGAGAAATTCCAGTAATGTCCTTTTAGATGTTATTGAGCCCTGAACTTTGTTGATTATACAGTGTTATACAGTGTCCTACACCCTGTTGCAGTTCCATACCAACCAGATTTGTGAATAGCGCCCTCTGTTGAATACATGTAGATCATGGCTTTATGGGTGAAGTGTCCCAATTCAAGGAAAATTCTCCGCCAGGCCGAGTCGCAGAAAAAGTACCCCCAG
>NW_019091387.1:477873-514880 GCF_001949145.1 Acanthaster planci | reverse complement strand
CCCATTGAAAACAGTGTAAAATCAACACCGTTCAGGGCCCAATAACATGCACGCCAACATCCCTGAGATTTCTGAAACACAAATGAAATTCTTGTCCGGTCACTAATCTTTCAATTTCTTTTCATGGATTAACCAATTGCATTTTTAATTAATCCCACAAAACAAAATCACCCCCCAAAAAGTGATTTTTTCGAAGTCTGATTGCAGCCATTTTTCAAGTGACAACCCTCAACATTCTTGGGCACTTAGGACCATTTTCCAACCATAGTTTTTAGCCATTCTGCTCTCATATGAAAGCTCAAAGAACCAGGGAGTTGATCCTGGCAAGAATTTACACAATCTCACCATTTTGGGGGCCAAACAATCTCCTAGGAACAAGACTTGTTCCCAGTGCAAGTATGGTGTACTATTTTTGACACATACAAACATTTTTGAGATTTCAAAGGTATTACAGTCAAAAATATGCTTTTTATATTTAGCGAAGTATCATATCAGCGAACATGTTCACATACATGGTACTAATCAGTAGTATTGGCCAATGTCTGTCCATGCGGACGTGTGCTTTATCTCTCTGAAATATGTGTTTTGGGTACAGTGGCAAGGTTATGGCAATAAGCAAGTTTTATTATTGCATTTGAAGTCCAAACAAGCCAAGAGTTGTCTTCTGTTGTGGATACAACCGGCCAGGTAGTTGTCTCTGGGGTCTGTGTGACAAAAGCGTCGCATTCCTTTGGAACAACAGGGCCCTACATGCGTGACCAGAATATGCCTCAGCAGCTTGCACTCAATTACATAAATTCATGCCCAATTGACCAAATCAAGGTCTGGTTTTGTAAGTTTCGATGTTTCACAAGGATACGTCCTCAAGGTACATTATATTCTTCGTGGGGTGGAAATTCTCTCTTTTTGTTGTGATTAAATAAACTTTAGTGTACGGCATGTCACCTGAAGATGATAACTACAGTAGGAGAAAGTCCTGATGCTGAATTCAATGTGATCTTCAAATTTGAGGATAACATCCACATACTGTTACATATACCGGTATCTTGTTATGAGAGACAAAATGTTAAATGTACATGTTAGGGCTGAGTCAATTCCAATAATTCACTATTCGAATATTCGACCTCCAATTTGATTGAATAACCAAATATTCAGTCGCACCAACCAGCAGATTGTTGGAGAACAAACGATATACAAAATCAGTTGCAATAGCACACACAATTGTACGTTATGATCAATATAATAGCTTCTCACATCTAGCAGTATCTCCAGCCATGATTCAGCAAGATTTAAGAGATGAACAAGACTTCCTGCTCTGTTGGAAATTTCTATTCCTTTTAAATTGTTTAATGAATAATTTACTTTTTAAATTGTTGTACAATTTCTGAGAAAAATTTCCCTTTTCATGAATTTTGCATTTGAATATTCAAATTCAAAAAGTAATATTCGAATATGCTTCTACTTTGATTTGTTAGTTGTTTCATTTACTTGTATTATTCTCATTGTCTCATAATTATATTTACCTATAATTTCAAAAATTCACTATCTGTTTATTCGATGAATTTATGTTATTTTATATAATTTTCGGTTCATGTTTTATATTTCTCCTCAAATTTTGTTTTAATTGTTAAAATTATTTTGTATTTTGTTTTTAATGTTTTAGGGCCCTTAAGAATAGCAGTTTTATAACTGAAAAGGTTACCCTGTTGAAATAAAACAAACATAATATTCAACAATCGATCAAATATTCAGTTATTCGAATATTCGGCACAGTCCTAATACATGTATGTACACAGTGAACCTCCCCAAATGATTATGGGCCTGAAACCTTGCACTGCCATGCTACGGTAACTTTGAATGGGGGAGGGGAGGACCTGGCAGGATGGCCCCATGTCTGAACTGCAGTTTACAATGTGTTTGTTACCCCGTGTTGGATTTTCATCGGTTCAGGGAGATGTTTAATGAAATCGCCCCAGGAGTTAAGGTTTGAGGATTTCACATGGGTTTTGCAATTTTCATAACTTGAATAAAAAATATACATGTAAAACTTCAGAACAATCTTTAACAATCCCTTTTTTATTTTCCCAAATGTTCACTCATACTGGACCTACCGTCAAAGAACTGAATCAACAGTTTTGCCTAAATGTACATGTACAGTACATTTGTTCTTCATGTATGTAAACACGTTCCTGGTCAGGAACAAGTGGTGCACTTGTTCTTGCAAACTGCACAAATGCACAGTGGTCGTACATGTATAATTCTGTAACCTTCCTTTATTGTGAATGGGAATAATTGTACATGTAGTGCTGGTTGGGTGCTGCCAGTTTCAGAATCCACCTGTGCAGCTTCAACTTTTTTGTTCCTGTGGCTTCTTTTCTTTAGCCGATGTCACCTGATCCTGCTGAATGTGTATTACGATGAGGATAAAACCAAACATTTCTCGAGTCATTTTAATCTGTCGCTGACTCATTTGGGATCCAAGTGTTATACACGCATATACCATAGATGTTCTAAGCCTATTCTAATCGGAACACGCACTTGCACAATTTGCCACGGTTTGCGTAGGGTGGTTTCCTGAAGAGGCCCCGGTACCCATTCACAAAGTGAAACCCTTACAAGCCAGCAAAAAAGCGGGCCCCCCCGGATTAAGGTCCCTTATAGACAGATGACTTCATTACTGTATCAATATCTGCCTATCGTCCCATTGTTGTAATCCCTGTAAAGTAGTTGGGGCTACATCAGGGACTATTGTGTTCTCTCGGCCTACACAGCCGGCAGATCCGTAGCCTTGGGGCACTGGTCTATTAACCTCCCCCCTTCATTATCGCAACACTAGTTTGGGGTTGGTATTTGGGGTAGTACTTCCGTCAGTGTCTGTGTCAACAGCTCTGGTGTAATAGCCCCCACACCAGGTGTGAAGATGAGGGGAATATGAGGGGAGTCTGGGCAAATAACAACTAAGCCAAAATACTGACAAGCCCAGTTAATGAGTGACGATGCAGAAAATCTTGTACCTGTCGGTCTGTATCACGTCCATGCGTACCGTCTGATCTTCCTTAGATACCAAATACACCATCCCTTATATCCCGTATCATTGCCTCATTATACTGATTTTTAAAAATCAAATACTAGATTGGTTTCTTTTCAAGACAGAGCTGTGAGGTTCTTTCACTCGCCTCTGGGCCATCCAGGAAGAGATCTCTAGATTGTGCGTCTTTTGCGCATATTTGTCAAACATGAGTCCGCAGTTATTTTGGTTGCCACACACTTGTGGGTTGAGCCTGTTATGAGTTGGTGTTCCTTCCTCCAAATGACCTTTATCACTGCTCAGGAGATTGTAACTAGGGCTGAGCTAGGTACTGTAGATTTGTAGAATCATAAACCATAAATTCGTGGGCATTTTTGCTGGGGGAAATCGCTTAATTTGCCAACCCAGTCAAGATAAAATGCTGCCTTCATTTTTTAGCAGAAGTTATTCAAAGTGGTTGAACCCTATATTCTTCCCGTATCTCTCCAGTTGTTTTTGGAGGTTTCTTGGAAGATTTTGTGGGATGGAGAAAGTTTGAGCCCAGCCACTCTCATTGTAAGCCCCCTTTTTCTTCAAAGTTGGGAGTATGTGCCATTTTTTTCTGCAGAGTGGAAGATGCTGGAAAAAGGTGGTTTAAAAGCAAACGACTGAAGACAGAAACTCGCATGCAGCGAAGCAATAAAACTAAACAATACTGCCACGATCTATGTTCCTGAAAGTAGTCTCGAGGACATCTCCGCAATATCCTTTCTTTCCATAAATAGACTGTAGTCTATTGTACTTGCCATTTTGATGTTGCATACAGTTGCATCTGTATCCCAGAGAATGAGGACATGACGTGGGCAACTATTGATTTCCATTGCGCAATATTTGTTTGAGGGCCTATGATGTACAGCTCAAAAGTGGTTCCTGACTATTTTTGATACTTACTGGTTGTGCCAGGGATGCAGTCTGTGTTCTAAACTGGTCTCCTAAAGGCATACATTGTACACATACATGTATGTACCGGTACATGTACAAGTACATGTACACTACAGTGCATACATGTGTATATTCCCAGAACTTCATCCAAATCATTCCTTGGCCATCCAGTAAACCAATTTTTCCTGTTTCTGCATCCACAGTCCTCCAAAGTCATACAGTTGACTTTTTGCATGAGGATTTGGGTTTATGAAGTCGGGTTTGTAAGTTCAGCATCAAGATACCGTTTCTCAACAGGTTTAACTAAAATTGAAATCCCTGAAGCCTTCTATAAAGAACTTCTATAAAGCTCTATTTGAAATTCTAATCTGTGATTCAAGAAATGTAAAAAGCTTAATGAAAAAACAGAATTCTGGGAGATTCCCAGTTTTGTGAATGCAACTTGAATTCAAATTTCCATAAATGTCCATACATGTATACAATTCACGTTGGATTTTTTTCCCTTTGTTTTAGATTGAGCCAGGAGGTAAGGCCAGCCAATCAGGTGCCTTGCAGGTTGATGACATCATCCTGAGCATCAACAACTTTGAGTGTGAGGCCCACACTGAGGCCATCCATCTGGTCAAGCGTTCCCCCGACACCCTGCAGCTCATCATCCAGAGGTTGGTGGCACTGTCTGTCTGGCTGTGGGTCAGTCTGTTTGTTAGTTTGATTGTTGGTCTATCGGCTGGTGTCAGTAGCTCTGGCATCTGGTTGTTTGTTGGTCTGTTATCTGATTTGACCTGTTTGTCAGGGCTTGTGGTATTGATACTGCATGATCTTGCATCTGGGTCATTCTATGAATTTGGAGTCCGATTTTTTTTCTCACGTCCCTGCTAATCTTGCATATGATTTTGTAAGCTTAAGAACACATTCTTTTATTTGCAAGTGTGACGATGCAAATTACATGCCCAACAAAAAAAAATAGTTTGAAGTCAATTTCAGTGATATACCCCTTGTCAAATTACACAGGTCAGGTGTAACAGGGACACAGAAATGTCAAGTGCCAAACCCCACATGTACAGAATGACCCACCTGCTCTTGGTTCTACCATTGTGTGAGTTCTTCCAGTTAGAGTGCAAGGGATGGAGAATCGTTGCAGCTACTTGCAGTGACCAGTGTAATGACACAAGCTGGGGTGTCGTTACCTCGGCTCATGCGTGTACCAGAAAGCCAGTTTGCCAGTCATCAACAACCCCTAGGATTGTCACGTCCTCAGTGAGCCAGTTCATTATTTCAAAAAGTCCAAGGTCTTGCAGGAACAAAGCATGCACGTGAGTCAGTGTGGCTGGGCTAGCGGGACAGACTATCCCTCACACACTCCTCCCGAATAGCCTCGTTCTGGGTTTGCGCTGTCGGATTAATGAACTGGCTCTCTTATCTATGAAAATAAAATGTAAAACACAAGTTACAGATTTCCAATCCCAAGTCAAATTGAAGTGTTGCATTTGATGAGACCCAGGCTGTGTCTGAATCAGGCGAGCTCCCAGAGCTACGGTTATTTCTAATGTCAGAACAAGCTTTATGTACTGTACATGTATCTCCAACGGGCTCAGGCCTGGACATGCAAGTAGCTGCAGACAGCAGCCCAGAATTTTGTCTCGTTTCAGAGGTGACATCACTTTCACTGTTACATTGCGCCCTCAGTTGACCATTCACAGAGATGATATTGCCCTGGAATTCCCAATTCAAGAGCTGTCTTACAGGTTACATGTACATGGGAAATCTGGCTGTGCATTGCCACAGTGCTCCTGAAAACTTTTGCACCTGACAGGAGCTGGCTCTGGCAATCCAAACACAATTAGTAGACTGTATATGCATGTATGCAGTGATTCTAAGACAATACGTGTACATATATTAACACATCTTGCTGAGGACCGCGACACTTCGGGTTGAGTGTCTGCTTGGTCACTTCACCAGGACTGATCCAGTATTACTATTAGGCTGTAAAGTTACATGTACAGCATAGGTCCCCTATGAAAGTGATGAAGTGGCCTATACTACTGTGCCGGTTTGGGCAGATTACTGCATCATTGCACGTTGGTGCAATAGTACCAGACGGTTTGCACAAGTTCGCATAGAGAATGTACATATGTACATGTATACATGTATACCCTGTGATTATAGGCATTGACGGTTCCTCTCTTCATCCTGTGCACTGTGTGAGACCTGTTCCCCCTGTACCGTGACCATATGCCTTAACCCAGAATGCCCGCATGAACATGTATTTGTTCAGTTTGCTTTAAGCTAATTGCGCTCATTTCCGGCCCACAGCAAATTAACAAAACAGTTGATCAACTCTGGCATTTGCTGTTCATGCTTAGAGCATGGTTAATGAGGTATCCTACCATGCAGCAGCCGGCTTAGCATTCCTTTGCCATCCAGGTGTGACTAATGTCTGACTGCGTGCTTGTCTTTGTGACAGACATTGTCATGTGTATTTGCTCCAGTCCAGTAAGAATTGGTTGCTCCACCACTTCTATTCAGCACGCTTTCTGCATCCCCTCAACCCCTCAGGAACTTAAGGGGGGGGACTTGGATGACTGTAACTTCCCCCTCTTCATCCTGTCAACAAAAAAAAAGTTATCCCTGGATTGTGTCCCATACCCTCAAGACAACTACTTTCAGAATGGTTTTATTTTTCTTCGAGCTTGCATCCACCTTGCTTCAAACGAACACATGAGGGCCTGCAGTGTCTATTTGTCAAAGCCCAGTGTTTCTCTGAATCATACTTTATTCTGAAATTGGTCATTACATGGTCCAGTCCAGTCCTCTCCAGCAGTGATTCTCTGTAGTTTTGAACGAGCGTTTGTTTTTCATTTTTTTTCAAAATATGGCCCTGATGGATTGTTTGCTTACAATTACGTGCCCACTGTGTACTGTCCTTGCACACTCCAGGTTCTTTTAGTCCATGAGTACATGTAACTGTAAGCCCAGGGTGCTCAGGCACAGTAGCATTCCTTGTGTTGATGTAACACCCCCCCCCAAAAAAACCCGCAGTTAACCCGAACCAAACTCCATATTTTGTTGATCTCTTTGTCCCCGCTAATCACATTGATACGTGTACATGTACATACGTGTACGAAGGTGCACTTGTACTAATACGTGACATTTCGGTAAAGCCGAGATTTTATTGGGTACATGTTTCTCTGAGGAATGGACACGCCTGATAAACGGCAAGTAAATCCTTCAAATTTTCCCTCAGGGGAAATTCAGAAAATAATCACTGGAGCCGATTTATTATCGTTATTGTCGGTGTAATGGAGGTCATGTCAGTAAGTCCCCTGTGCCGATTAAACTGGATATCCACCTTGTCAAACAGCAAGGTGCTAATTGGAAAAAAAAATCACAACACTGTCCCCACCACTTATCTCTGAGTCAAGGCACCAGACCGTTTTGGGAAATTTTTCCTCACAACAGTTTGTAAGATTAAAAGTAGAGTGGGTGCACTGGGCCAGATGTTGCCAGTGTTCTTGCCTTTTTAGCACCTGTGTATGCAGTGGGAAGTCCCCAAATATTGGCCAGTTTTTCACAAGTTAACAGCACTCCAGTGAATGCTGTGGTGATACCAACCAGTATGGGTATCAGATAAGATTACAGTGTAATTGATATTCACCAGTCTTAGGGTACCAGTCCTTTCACAGATTAAAATTGACATTTACACAGGTGGGCAGTTGCAATTTAAAAACAAAACTGCTCCTGTTTTAGCTTTGGATCACGAGTCATTTAAGCTGGTTGATGCGTTTTTGAGTTTGCGCTTTGAGTTTTAAGTTCCAAGTCAAAACAATGGTCTGAAATAGTGTTCAGCCAGAGGTACAAGGACCCTTGCACACATAGCCCCCCCCAAAAAAGATACAATCGCGGTGAATTTGGTATGAGCTGTGAGAGTAAGAGTGGAAGTTTGCAAGCCTCTGCATGGTTGTGTGGGTCTTTGACCATAATATACCACTGGCACATCTCTGTTGTACTCTGACTACAGTACGTGTACATCAGGCCTCCATTGTGAAGTATTGGTGGCCAGATGGTAAGATTTCCTACTGCAGAATTCTCTGAAAACTCAAGCTCTGAAGAGATTGGGAAAGAGGTGGAGAAGTTTATCAACACCAGAGATTCAGATACCTGCATGTACCCGTTACATGTACTACATGTATTGTTTATTTAGGTGTCCTCAGCCATACACATTTGGGTCATTCTGTAAGTTCGGGGTCCAAACGTGTGACATTTTCGTGTCCCTGTTACACCTGACTTGTGTAATTTGACATGGAAATATCACCAAAATTGATTTCAAACTATGTATAAATTCTATTTGTTTGGCAGTTAGCTTCCATTAAAGTCATCTCTCTTGGAAATTAGAGAATTTGTTTTGAGTTTACAAAATCATACAGTATGTCAGATGTGACAGGGACACAAAAACGTTTATAGCATGACCCATTTGCAAGCAAAAACACCGATAATGTTAACGTACCGGTAGTGTGGACATTCCTTTGTTTTCAGTGAAGTTAAGACAACTCAGTGAAACTTGAGAGATACCTTGCACTGTGGAAAAACTCTTTCACAGTAACTTACATGTAAGCTGGATTTCTGTTGATCGCCGCCAGATCACCCCAACCCCCAACAAAATGCCTGTAACAAAGTGTTTTCCAGAAAGGGAATAACCCTGTGTAAAGCTGGCTTAGGCCCCATGCATAAGAATTGCGCAACCTGCACAGGCTGCATTAATGGAGACCTAATTTCTTAAGCACAAAGCTGACCGTACATCTTGAAAATACATCTTGAAAAGCTGACCGTGTCCACCCCCACAGACACTTTACTTCCCAAGACTAATGCCAAGTACAATGTATGTGTACACATGTACAGTTGCATACACTTACATGTGTAACTGTCACTCACATGGTGCGTACATGTACATGTACACTGTACATTGGTCGAAGATGCACGTACAGTACATGTACAGTACATGAGCATACATGTCCATGTTCTGCTACAGGGAGCTATAAACGAGTGCGTATCCGGTTCGTACGTGTGACGTCACTTCAGTTTAAACCACGCCCACTGCACACGTGCACTGCACACGTGCACTGCACGTAGGGTTACATGCATTGATCGCCGTTTACATGGAAGCATGGAACCGGAAGTTAAAGCGCACCTTCAGCGATTGTCCAATGAGAGCCTGCAAATCGTGGCGCATTTGCCTTTGTGACAAAGTCACTTAGGAACCAGATAGACAATTCCGGGGTGACCGTGGTAGCATCATCACTGGTAATGTTTTAGTGGCTCCCTTTAACGGTGGCAAGCAGTGTGGCAGCTATTGTAGGGAGCCACTGTTCTATAACAGTTGCACCATAAAAAACCTACACAGTGCTTACTGCCATGGAGGGGGCCATCGGGGGGTGTTCACTGGTCAGTAAAATATCAGTTGATTCGTCCAGGTATACTTTTACAGCAGCTAGACATCACTGCCAAATCTCTGGTTAATGAGCTTGTAATTTTGTGTACTTTATTGTATCTGAACAGAATCAAAACACAAATATTTGTGGGGTTTTTTTTTCTTCTCCTTTCTTCCCCCCCCCAACCATATTTGTTTGGACCGGGTATTTTGAGTACCACCTTGTGACACAAATGGCCCCCCCAGGCGCGCTAACTCTGACTCCCCTAGTTCCTGGGGGCCCAGGTTTGTTAATCAGATCAATCTGATATCATTACCTTGGTGACAGTTGCGGCTAAATTAAATCAATATCAGCGCCTGAGGCGGGCTCTTTCTGGAAAAACCGGAGACGATGGAAGGAGCCTTGGTCCGTTCTGCCCAGTCTGAAGTGAGTCAGCACCTTGAGAAGGCCTGCAACTTTTTGTTAAATTTTTTTGTAATTATCCATTAATCATTCATTTTCATGTTCAATTTACTGGTTTGACAAATCAAATGACCAGTTTTTGGAGAGTACTCTTATTTTCATGTAAAAATACTAAAGGGCCAAGCAAATCATCTTGGAATTCTTTTGAGTAATTTTTTTTTGAGGATCATATTGAGTTTATAGGTACATTATGTTTATGAATTTTTTAAGTGTCACTCATATGTAATTTTAACATTCACATGCAGCAGCTGTGTTCATTTTTTAAGGATTTTTTGGCCAATTTTCTCTCATCATCTGAAAAGAAAACCATTATTTCTCGAACTTGCTTTCGATGAATTGGATAGAAAAAGTCATCAAATAATGTACATGTATGAAATACAGGTAGACTGTGTCTAACACTTGCCGACCAAACTTGAGGGATTTTGTCTCTCTTCTTGTTTCTGTAGAATTTTGTACAAATCCTGTTGAAAAAACTCCCAGTTTTAAAATTGTTAATCCCCTAAAATGTGATTCATATTTCTCATGGATTTGAAAAAAGATCCTATTTGTTGGGCAGCAGCAGATGTCACATTGAAGCTACAGTTGTCGATGTGATGAAATTTACTTGGGTTTTACCTTCACGCAAAGTGGGAATCTGACTCCAAGGAAGATGAAATTACCTGCCTCTAAAAATCAGTGGCTTTTTGCGCTTCAAACAGCATAAAAAGTTGTCCTCACCACTTACAAGAATAACAAAATCTGCCTGTCCTCCGGAGTAAAGATGGTTTGGGAAAGTTACAGAAAATGTCCAACCAGTACATTCTGCAGTAGCATGCAGTGACTGGCCAGGGGGCGAACTTGTGAGTTGAACTTTACCAGCAGTTTAACACACATTACTGAAGCCCAGATGTGGAGCTGTTATCTGGGTTGAATTCCAGGCATGTCCTGTACACATCTTTGAAACGTGTAGGCCTCGAGCAGTGGGCATGTTATGCACTAGTTGGTCCGAGTTATTGGGTTTGAGGTCGTTGAGGTTAAAAATGAGATTGTTCTTCCCTTTTTTGTCTCGTTGTAAAAAAGGAATGTTTGTCTTTGTGGCAGAGCAAACAACATTACCAAACAGCCTGTGAGCAACTGGTAGAGAAAATGAGGTGGTTGTACTTTCAGAAAGGGACAGGGGGGAAAAAGGAAACTGTTTTGAATACAAGCAGTCTACCAAAACTGTCTTGTTTTCATAAGAACTGATTTTTGAACCAAGGAGAGCGTAGTGTGTTTTGAGTGGAGTTTACAGTACCGTGTAGATTGAAGCGCACAGCAGATGGATACCCTGGTAAGATTGGCCCGTGCATTCAGAGCTGCTGCTGCAAAACTATTATCTTCTAAAGTAAAGTCATTTTCTCGGCCGGGCCGAGTGCAGAATTCCACTGCCTACTCAGAGAAATATATTGGCAAGCGAGTGTCTGTACCTGCTCAGTAAAAGTCACAGAGCAATTAACTAGAAGTGCGGTTTCTATGGCATTATTGCGGGTCGTCTGCTTTTGCTAAGCAAACGTTGTCAACGCTTGGCCAAGTTACATTTATTACCCGTGTGTGCTAAGCAAAAGTCACTTGAGAATAAGTCAGTGAGAAGTCTGGGCCCTGGTACATGCTTAAGCCTGTACAACAGCATATATTCTGTCCCAGGAATGTGGCCGACTCTGATTGCCAAATTGCCGTAATCCAAATCCTCCAAAATATTTGGAACTTTCACCACACATGGCATGCCACCCTGCCCCAGGTCCTCCCCAGGAGAAAATCCCCTCCCCTGTGACAGTTGGGTGCTAAATGCTAATTTGCTTAGGGTTTCTACCCCCTCTTCCTCCCCCAGGTCATTGTTTGTGTATCTTGGCATCCCCAGTATAACAAAAGGGGAGCTTCCTGCTTCCTGCATTGTACTGTGCTGGGGGAAAGGAGTCACTCCTGTTGTCTGAAAACACAGGGATTTGCTGTATCCACTGTATGGGATTGGGATGTGGTGTGTGTATACATGTAATCCGGCTGGTATTTGTTCAGACCAATTTCCCCTTGCATACAATATCTGTGTGCGCGTGTTCTATCCATGGGTGCGTGTGTGTCCCTCGGAGCACAGTGTGAAGAAGTGACCACTGGCACATTGTATTACAGTGTACTGCATTGCATACTGGCCTTCCATAACCTCTCTTATGAAGAAGTACATGTACGTGCAGTCACATCGGCACAGGGAGGCATTGAGGCAAGATTCTAGAAGTAGACTAACATTGAATTTCAGACTAAGAGTAAAACTTTGAGATTTGAAAAGTCACTGACCCAAACAGGCTCGTTAAGCTATTACTTATTGGCACACACACTGTACATGTATTCATACATGTTTATCAAATTGCATGTGTATAAATCTACAATTTTTGGTTCAGTGGAATTTGTGCTGTACCGTGTATCACTGATATCATCTCCTTAATGAATTTGTTAAAGAAGAATTCCTTATTCATATGATATGTTTGTCGATGTTTCTTGTAATTCGGCGATAAAAAAATGTCTTGCCTGAGTAAGAATGCGGTTACTCTAGGGCTGAGCCGAATAACCGAATACTCGATCGATTATTGCATATTCGAGTATTATTTTCCGAATTTGAATATTCGAGTGCAAACTTCACGAAAAGGAAGGGAATATTTTCTTTTGCTTTAAATTTTGAAAAAATGCACTATGAATAGTGAATTATTCAAATTGACTCAGCCTACATGTAGGTTACTCAATGTGTATACCATACAGTATGTTCATGTATGTACGTCAGGTATGCTCAGATCAGATTTCCTTATTTATCACTTCTCGTGTATGCCACTGCAAATTGACAAACGCTGTACAGAATTTTATGCAGTCGGAATCTTCCTTTTTGTTCCCCCAAATTTCCAGTTGCAAGCCTGGTATCTGATACGCATGTAGGCTGCTTCACATCTGAAGATCACATCTGTCGGCCATTTCCATGAAATTTAAGTCTCTCGACCAATTCTCCGTTTCTGCTGGCACTGAGGATGAGTTTGAACCTTGTCCATCAAGTAAAAGCTGGTTGTGGTCTGGTTTTTGATGGATACTTGTTGCATGGATGAAATGTAAACTAGTTACAGAGAGTGTACCAATATTTGAGAATTTATCTGTGTAGCAGTAAAGTGTATGCATGTTGATGCGCTTGTTGCATACATCTCTCTGGCATAAATGTTTAATGACATTTCCTGCCATGCTGTCCCATGAAAGATATATGTACACATCCCTCTTGGACCCCAAGTGACGGCAGCGTGCGCCTGGCTCATTCTCTTGCTCTCTCTCTCTCTCTCTGTTTTGATGTGTAATTGACTGCTTCATGAGTACAGTCTAGGAACATTGCTACAGGGAGGTCCCTTGCTCTGTGTTTGATACCTGAGACCTCCTCAGGGCCGGATGCTATGTAGCCAGGCTGGAAGCTGAAAGAATGTGGGCTCATTGTTCTGAGGCAGTCTCCCCTCCCCCCCCTTTTCAATGCCTGCTCCGCTTAATATCGCCTGTCATTAGCATATTGACTGTCCCCTGCTTGGCGCTATTGTCAGGAGTGCCGAAGTATCCAAGTGGAGGTGCACTCATGCTTGCATGTCGTGTCTAGTGTGTCGGGGCTCACATGCACCGACAGCCACACAAAGTACAGTAGGGCGAGCGCCAGCGGCATCAGCTTCAAGGAATCTGCTCTGGCTTTTGTGCGAGAAAAGTAGCCACGACGGTTGCCTCTGGTTGAAGAGAGCAGGAGGATCGTTCGAAAGGGATCTCAAGGATGTACTATGAGGACGGGGATGGATCTTGGAAGGACCGGCGGCGCAGGCCCGTCACACGGTCCATGTCATACTCACTGGGGCGTCAGCGCCCACAGCCGCAACGATGGGGCTCCTACAGGTGAGGTGTTTTGTTAAATTGTTACCAATCGGAACACCCCTGGCCAGCAGCACAATTTAACCTTGAATGCTAAGCTGCCCGTCAATGATCCCACATTGGATTAGGGGTATCATCCTCACCGGGACTTGAAGGGAACTTCAACAAAAACTAACCCTAACAGGCCCTCTCTGGCTGATCAAACACAACAAATAGGCTTCAAGGATACACCAGGAAGGTTGCCAGAAACAGACTTGTCTATGTGCAGCTCCAAAGAAATTGGTGTTTTAGCATGATTAGTGAAGCTTGGGGTGTGTTTTTTTTTTATTTAAGGGGTCAAAGTTCTCTTGCACTTTTTCCTCGGTCAGGCGTTGGTTCCGCGGAGTTGCTTCACCGCCTACTGTCCAGAACTGATTGAAAACTTTCCACCGTGAAATGAGGAAGAATTGATTGCCCAGTCCCCCTTTGCCAGCTCTGTTGTGAAATATCAATTTGGAGTTGGGGACCTAATTCCCCCCCCCCCCACGTTTCACTTGTCTTCCTGTCAGGGTTCATGCGGGGGACATGTGCTGTCAGCGTATCAGACGTCGTCACGTTCATACCCAGCATTTTCAGAATCATCTTCCTAATGATAACCGCAAGGCTTCAGTACTGTACATGTGACCCAGTTCTATATTTTTGACAAGAATGAAACGAGATCCAAAATGTGAACCAGAAATCGGGCTATGTGGGGGAAACGGCCCTCCTTAGCTACCGGTTATTGTAAGGTTCAATTCAGCTCAGCCATTTTGGAGAGAACTCTTGCTTTTCTTAAAGTTGTTAAAGAGTGTTGAAAAGTCACAATGCGTTTCTTTTATTCTTGCAACCGGTCTACTGGATTGTCCAAGGAGTGTTCTTCATCCCCCAATCTCATCCTGTCTCTGAGGCTAAAATTAGTGTGCCTGTGCTCGTATGTCGAAAACAGGTAGCGTAATGTTCATTATGTCAGCGCATTTGACCCCACAAAGTCTGTGGTGAACCAACGGCGGCTGAAGAGCGAACTTGGGTATCGGGGGGGGCCAGAGAACCTGGCACTCACAGGCACACATGCCATTGTGGAAAGAACTTGTTATCTCGGCCAAATTTGGAACTCGAAAGCTCTCCAAAAGACTTTGGCACACAGATTTTTGTTATCGGCCCTGCACCTTTTTTGCTGTACAGCGGTGTTAAAAATGGGAATATAATCACAGTAATGTGTTTCTGTTCGCCTGTGAGTGTAAGGTACATATCGCAAGGCCATTAATCACACGGTTACAATTGTCCGGCCAGTGTTTGATTAACTATCATGGCTGAACATTGGATTGCGTACAGTGTCCGTGCCTCAATGAAAAACAACCATCTTCAATGTCATTGTTTAGTGTTGGGGGAACCTACTTTGAGTTTGCATTCAAAGTCTCAAGCAATGATTAACCAACGCGAACAAGAAGCAAATGGCCAATTTATTATGGCTATCGAAATACCAGCTCTCAACATCGACGCTCCGGGAGATCAGAAACAAAACTCATGGATTTTTTGGGGTCTTTATCGTGCGCGCTCCTTTGCCTGCAATCTTTAGATAGAGTCTCTCCATTTCATTGAGCTTTTCAAGAGTCCTTCCATTGTGGTTTGGCATTGATAAGGGCTTCGACATTACATATATTCCTGGGTAGATTACATATCAAGTGAATCACACAAACTCTGCGGTACTGTGCAATTCTTTGTACAAAGGGAAACAGGTCCCATGTGGACCGTGTAGTTCAGCCCCAAATTCACGAGACTGTTTCAAATGTTGGCTGCAGTTTTTGAAGGATTTTTAGGGAATCCTGGCAGTACTGTAACTCAGGTAATGAAGCTTCATGTTGCACATAAAGGCTTTCTGACCGACGGTTACAAAATGGCATTAGTTCCCAATCAGATGAGGTCAATATTGTACCATATGCGCCTTTTCACTGAAGTAATCCTCTTTTTTTTTTGATTCTGTGATTTACTTGGAAAGGCCTGGGCTCTCTAGAGGAAAGAAAAAAAAGGAGAAGAAAAGAACAAGCATTCCAGCCCAGTGTTTGTCCCCAAATATGCAAATTTGGGGAGGGTGGTTCTTTTGGCTCACACTCCCCTCCTTCTCCTGGCTTTAGAAAAGACCTGGAAACCTAAACGCCCGAGTTTGTAAACCAAGCCCTGGTCCTGAAGATTTGGTTTCCAAAATGCATTGTCACCACACACTGTGTTCGTGACCAGGGCCCCTGGGGAGGTTAGAAAAAAGTTCGGTAACCCAGTTCCAGAAAGCATGGCCAAGGATTTTGAAACTAAGTCTTGTGAGCAACTGCCAGAAAGTTTCCTTCCAGAATAACAGTAGGTCATGCTGTCTGATAAATGGTGTTTAGAAATAGGTTTTTATATGCGTCTGTTTATAAGGAAAACTGTGGTGGTGATCCCCACTTAAAAGTGAGTTGCAAGGTGCCAAAGCCTGTTACACAAATATCTGCACAACTGATATCTGTAGGAACTGATTTTACTCACATGATGGGTATTAAATGTGTCGACGGAGAGGTGTATGTACATCTATGCAAAGAGCTTGAGTACATGCAGGCTCTTCAAAATACAAACAAGGAAGTGAGGGAGAGATTAGGTCGCATTTCTCATGATTTCTGTAAATTATTACATTTTTACTTGAACAAAGATGGAGGATCTTGCTGAATTGGGGTCGCATCCTAGCAAAAAGGCCTCGGGAGATATTGTTTGGAGATCATCAATTGTATGAAGTTAAAATGTTCCATTCAGAAGTGGTTCAACTTTACAGTGTAAATATACCAGCTACCCAGGGACTGTTTTCTTTTTTCATTTTGTTTTGGATTTTTCTTACGTTTTTCTCCAGAAAGCTACTTCTTCCATTATTCATGCATATTCATCCACTAGTGTTAGTACTGTACAATCTCCACAGCGCCACCATTGTTCAACAAACCTTTGAAACCAGGGCATTTCACTCTGTTTACCCTGTGTCTGGAAATTGGCGCAGTTTCCACCACATGATGACAATAAATGGAAGTTCAGTGGTTTGTCCATTGTCCACAGTGATTGTGCCAAAGTCAGGGATTATGGCAGAACAAATAGGACTTGTCAAGAAGTCACGCCCTCCTCCCAATTCTGCCCTGCTCGCTGTCAAACTTGATGCATGCATGATTGTACGTTCTATTTACGCACATTTCGTGCGGTTGAGCCTGTGTCAACATATCGGCCTCCAATTTATTTTAATTTGGTCAATTGAGATCGAGGGGGGAATGAGTACTTTGCAGCTAACAAACTTGAGAATGTTGTGGCGTCAGTTTTTTGAAAAGGGGATCCGGTGAAAGGAAAGAATGAAATGTCATAAAACTAAAGAAATGATTGACTGTACTCCTGTCAGGATGGAAAGCAGTGGGCCCGCCGTGATTGATTGCTTAGAGAAATGTTCCTGGCAGGGATGTGAAGTCATATGTCAGACCTGCCAAGCGGCTGTAATTCTTTGCACCCATTATAAATGGAGAAAAAGGGGACTTTTGGGAGTAGATGTGTTTGTAAGACAAGTTGCTGAATCCTTTTTGACCCCCTCCCCTTTTAGGATGTGAAGTTATGTACTATTGGTATCTGAATATTGTTTGAATCTTTTTGTCTTTGTTGAGCTCTGTGTTTTTGCTGTAAGTTCCAGTAAAATTCCCAAGGCCCATTCTTCACTGCGCATATTAAATTATCTTTTCCTGTCATCTGGAAACAATATAAGTGTGACAGATTTTTTTTTCTTCAGTTGTCCCACTGGGATCCCAGTTTTAATTCTAGTTTTCACTCCTGAAAAAAGTATACAGATTTACAATTTTTTCCTGTTTTAGAGAGTGATGTTACAAGGGCTGAAATTTCAAGCCCTGCTTGAAATCTTCTTACAGTTTGAATTGCGATTAGTGAGATACAGTTGTAAAATTTATGTCTGCAGTTATACAATTTGTCATCCGAAAAAAGAAAATTAATCAGTACTCCATACACGACATAATTCTACCATTGCTTCATTGCACTGTGTTTACAGTAGCATGCTTGTGCGTACAGTAGTGTGCGTGCTTTCAGGAAGATTTTCAGGAGAGCTGTGCTGTAGTGTGCATGTAATTGAATGCAAGGCAGTGGCACTGAACCATGTGAGCACTTCTGGTGCTTCTCTACAGGAGACCAAATTTTGGGGGTTTTTTTGTTGTTGTTTTTTGTTTTGTTTGTTTGTTTGTTTGTTATTTTTTGGGGGGCAGTTTTTTGTTTGCTTCAATAGAACTTTGCAGTCATTGTGAACTGTGTTGTTTGATAAAACCATGGACGGAACTTTGAAGATACATGGACAATGAGTAAGTGGTTGAAACCAATTTTTCAAATAGCAAGTGGTCTCCAAACGTCGCTTGAAAACTCATCCCCTTTATACTTGTCCTACAGTATCTGTTGATTATATGTAGACGTTTTATTTTGATTAGGTACACACACACTCACAGAGTGGACTTAACGTGTTTATTTGCGTTGCGTGTAGACCCGTCTGGTTATGGCGTGGTCAAAGGTTACTTGCATTCACGAATAATTTACTAGACACAATGGGCACCTTCAATTTTTTTTTCTTTCCCTGTAATGTTTTTTTACGAGAAGTAATGTGCCATATTTAACGTGTGCGGTTCGCGGGCCGGCAACATAGTCGTAGACGGCTCACTCTGGCGTTGCTATGAGTTTTGTAGAACAGGACAGTACCACAATTCAGTCCGCCACACCAACAGCGGCCGTTTTCTTCGTTGCTGGTGCTGGAAAATCTGACACGCAACGGCAGCCCACAGCTGCGATCTCTGGAACTCTGCAACTTGTGCACTCTCCTTTGTTCTGCACATGCGAGTAGATCTGGGAGCGTTGTACATGTCATTCGCCATTGGATTTTAGCCCTTGCCGTCACAGCGCACTCAAAATGGCGACTTGTGAAAAGGATGATTTGTCTGACGGGTATGTATGCTGCCGGAAATTGGAACAAAGTTTTCAGTATCGTTTGTAGCAATTTGGGATTGTTACTTCTCTTACGCTACTTTCAGAGAATCAATTCCAAACAACTGCTACACTGTTTCTATATGGGTACCGCGGTAAGGAGACCCCAAATGCTGACGAAAACTGCTGTTAGTAGAACTCCTATATGAAGCTACCGGTACCTCGTCTAATCGGGGGGAAAAAGGAGCAACCTACCTTTTGTGAATGTGAATTTTCTTATCATGTTCACTTGAAAATAATGTAGAGTAATCCTGTGCAGCTGGAGCAACATCAGTGCAGTGCAAGGTTGGATAATATGTTGAAGCCAGAATGGAGGCAGCTGTTTGGCGAAGAACACTGCCAAACAAAATTGGAACATTACTCAATTTGGGGTTGGTGCATTCCCGCTGGGTTTTATTTAATAAGAATTAACCTAGAAACAAACGAGGAGGCTTTTTTTGCAGCTAATCTGATTTAAGGAAAGGAAGAATCATGATTGGGTGGAATGTTTACATGGCATTGCTCTGCGTGGAGTACAGGTGATGCAAGGTTAATTATATGAATGTAAAAACTATCGCACTAACCTTGATTATATTATTGTAGGTTTTTTACTAAAAACTTTTCTGTATTTTTACATCTGACAACCTTGAATTCATGCCCGAGGTTTTGCAGCTTTTTTTTTTATTCAGGACTTGAGAACCCGGCCACTATTTCTCTACACAAGGCTTGGCGTAGTGGTTCTTTCCTCACCTTCCACCTCTGCGCCCCGGGTTCGAATCCCGGCCCGGTCCACATGTGGATTGGGTTTTCAATCCTTACCTGATTCCGTGGTTTTTTACCGAGAATATTCCTCTGGGATTTTCCTCCCACCTCTAAAACTGTCACTGCTTCTCATTGTCTCCTCTCTACAGGTTTCTTCAGGCTTGTGAGCTACAGTGCCTAGGGTGCTTTTGAGGAATCCTTGGTGTCATTACCAGAAATATACAATAATAAAATAATAACAACAGTGTTGAGTCATCTTTTGTAGATTTTGTGACGGTCTCAAGCAGAAAAAAGCACGGGAGTTGTATATATACATGTACATGTTGATTACGTGTTGCACCCATGCAGGTTGATCTCAAATTGTTGGAATTTTTGTAAGCTGTCTCTATTTTATTCTGTTGTAAATTGTGTTCTCATTGATATATTGCCTTTGTTGTTTGTGCGTGCATACATGCAGTTCGTGTTGCACTTGTTTACAGAAAAATGTGGAGTATGTTTGGCGATAAGACCCTATTCATATAAATCTGTTATTTATGGCTATTTGGAGCACTGGATGAAATTCCTGTTGATTTGAGCAGGGAGACATTAAGGCTTAAACCTCGGATCATTTACCCAGGGATGTGCAACTTAAGCTCAGAGCTGGTTCAATGCGTGTTGCGGCCGGCACAATATCACAGCAGAAATTAAGTTGGACTATGTAACACTTTCTCTAATAATAAAACATATATTCCTGTCTACCACTTTGTTTTCTTGTAATATTTTAAGTCAGGAAACACCCTTTCTAAAAATATGCTGCGCAAGATATTTCATCCCATACATTCTGAGAAAAGTGTACCACAAAATTGGGGAATTTTGCCTCATTAAAACTTCGTTTTTGCTTGAAATTGATAAATGAAGAAGATTTATTCGTTGTAACGAATAGATTTAAGCACATCGTCTCGGCAGAACCACGGCTGCACTGTACATGCTGCATACTGCAACGCGTGTCATGTGGTCGCGAGTTTTTTCGAGAAAGTCGAGAGCGCCGGCGGGGGTCATAACAATCCGTAACAATCATGGAACCAAGGTCGCACATGTGTTTGCACTGGGGCCGCTCACGGTTGCACATCCCTGGGTAAATGGTCTGTGCTTAAACCTTTATTTATAATGTCATTTATGTTATCCAGATTTCAGTTCAGAGCTCTCAAATTGGTCGGTCTCGTGATCTTTGCACAGGCGTGTGTTTTGGATCAACATTGTAATTAATAACCCAAAGTCTATCAGGCATGATCGCTGGCATTCATATGGCTTTTTGGGCTTTCGTTTTGACAAATGGAGACCTCTTTTTGGCGAGCAGTGGAATTCTGTTTTGTGGAGAAACTTGGCTAAGTTGTCTGGCCACCATGTTTTGCCTTGTTTTTTCTTTTCAAACCGTGAAATTTGTGGGGTGAAAAATGTGATTGTGGGTGATTCTGTGTGCAGTGATACTTGTCAAAATGTGTACATATATGTACCTTGAGACAAGCAAATCAGAGAGTGTTTCAGACAAACACAGAGGGGGGATTGACCACTATACCGGTAGTCTGTCTGGAGGAATAGCAAATGATGTCAATGTGGTCTCTCAAGTGCACCCACTGGTTTACTCAATTTGGTTTAAGGTACATTTACATGAACGGTACATGTACACATGACAGATTTTCTTCTGAATGGGCACAACAGTGTAGCACCTTCAATTGGGCTGTGGACTTGCTATTCATGCACCTCTGTCACTGTTGAGGGGTAACTGTACCGGCCGCGGTACACAGGGGCCCGTCTCAGAAACTGAACTTGGTGAAACTCATTGGAACTCGTAGCTGAGACACAGTTGTACTAAGATGTTCTTGAAAGTTGTGTCCCACATGTGGAGATTTGTTGCGGGATGTCAGTTGAGGATTTTGTGACTCTTTCCTTTGCAGTAATCAATCAATCTGCATTGAAATCATGTTCTTGAAAGTTGACCCTCAGAGCCCATTGAGACTTGACGATCCAATTAGGACTCATCAGAGGAAGGAAATCCCTCCTTCATGTTGAACAGCCCCAGGGAACCGGGAGAAGAAATAAAAACCCAGAATAGATTGTCCACCATGCCAGTGCATTATGCACTGGTATATGCTCCTCATGTTGATATCTCAGCTCTGTAGCATAGAATCGGATGTGGTTAAGCCTGGTTCATGAAGAAAATGAGGTTACTTGACAAGGGGGGAAATCGCTGCATTCCCTACAGTAAGTCGGGAGCTCCAGTGAGATACCTTTGGGAGAGAAAAGAGCGAGGGGGGCTCAACTATGTAAGCTGCATAAGGCTCTGGATGGCGAGGGGGAGACAGGGTGACTAAGGGTGTCAAAGGTCAGCATCCTGCAAAAGAGCTGATTGGTTGAATGGGGAAGAGCAGCAGGGGAGGGGGGTGAGGTTGACAAAGGGATTGTCTGTACTGACTGGGACTGCAGTGATCCATGGAAACTCTGATGAATGTTGGCTGTCTGGGGAAGGGCAGGATTGCCAGAGCATAGGTAATAGGCTACGATGTTCTTTGCTGATATTTTGGAGCTACAGCGGGCCTCGTGGAGGTTCCTGAGTTTGCGTCTGCCACAGCCATTCTTGGATAGCCTCAAAAGCAGTTTGTTGATGCACAGATTGGAAGAGGTGCAGTTCGCGGCAGTTATGATGAAAATAACCGTAGCCAGGAGCCCATTGTGCACTAGTTCAGCTCTTCAGTTTTTCAGCTAATATTTATGATTATATTCACAAGTACGCCCGTGTTTCAATTGCAGTTATGATTTGATTTGACCTACCCCAAAGTCAACTTTCCACATACCTCATATGTGTGCCATAGATGCTATGGACATAGACTTGACAAAACTGATCTGCATTCTTCAAGCCTGCTTCAAGCATACCAGTAGTTTTGTTTGGGCAAGGACCCAGGGGAAATCAGCTGGCCACCCACATTTTCACCCGGCAAGAATTTATGATGTCAGAGTGATTGTGGGCATACATATACATGTACAGGGGCTCCTAAGCGGGACTTGAATTGGGACCAACAGCATCACGAAAGCCTGAGAAATTGCTGGGGTTTTATTTTGGGTTTTTTTAGGAGTTTATCGGCTGAGTCAGTTTTGTGGGAGGGGGCTGCTTGCCTGCCTAGCTTGTAGCAGACTGTTCCACATTGTAGCCAAATCCTGTCAACACCATCCACGCCAACCTCAAGATTTTCCAGGGACTGCCAAGGGAGGTTTCTGTCCCACGAATTCAGGAACGGGATTTCCTCTGACAGCACCGAGCTGAACTGAACCCATGTTTCTTTCAGTGAGGAGAGCACTGTTTATCACGGACCACGTGCTGGAGGGGCTATAAAAGTGATGGATTAGCAGACGAGTCTGGGTGAAATGCTGGTGTTCCCCCTGCACAGGGAGCGGCCTGTCACTAAAGAAGCCTTTTCACCTGCCCGGATTTGGGAGGCTTGGGAAAAACCGGTCCAGCGCTTCCCATGTTGGAGAACACAAAAGGGAGCTTTACACAGGCAAGGGAGTGTTACCGGTACCTAGCTACATTGTTGTTTAACACAGTTTAGTGTGGTTGTCAACTTTTGGCCATGCAGGAACTAGATGGAGTGCAGCCCAGGATGCAGTCCACTCAGCCCAGGTGAGATCCTGTCCCGCTGTTCAGTAATTCAGCTCTTCCATGACCTCTAGTTCAATCTGTGGAAGGAAGCGTGACCCTGAAGGTCTGAATCCTGACCTCCTGGCCACCAGTAGTGTACATGTACTTGTACTCTGGTGTGTCCTGCCTACTACACATTCTGGCAGCTGAGCCATTACACTGTGCACTGTTTCCCATATTCCCCACATAACAAGGTCTTTGCTCAGGACAGGCCGGTGCATTGGGGTAGGGTGTTGGCATGAGATGTTCTGTTGTGCTCTGTGCTTGTTAGCCTACGCTGATTTGCCGTGGACTGATGATGTCTGGAAGACTCAATCAGTACTGCTGATGGACACCGGACTACCGGGGATTAGTTTGTGAAATCGTTTACTGGTCAGAATTCATCCATTCAATTCGTTTACCATCCGGCCATCTTTGATTCCCGATCCGGAGTTCCTGTGCAGTCGTCGGCCATCGTCACCAGCTCCGTGATGGAAACGGAGGAGGGGACGCCGATACCCATCTCGCCAGGCTACGTCAAGCGTCTGGTCCTGAACATGCAGCTCAAGATTGAGGCTTACGCTTGTCAGGACACTCCCAAGAAAAGGTTGGTCCAAAATAAAATACATGTACGTGCCATTTGAAATTTCTGGGAGTTGACTTGAGCCTTCAAACGTGTATACCATCGTGTCTTGCAAATGTGAAATATGAGTGTTGAAAAAAGGGCTTTATTCTGAATTCAGGTTTCTTAGTTTAGTGTTCTAATGTGTAGAAAAAAGAAATTTGTGCGAAGATGGCCCCTCTGACATAAAGTGTAATAACCTTTGGGTCAGTTACAGGTATGATTGAAGCCTGACAGAAAATGGGGTCAATATTGCTCGTTATCGAAGCCCTTCCCCCCTCATTATGGTCTCGTTTTGTGTGTTGTAACAATGTGGCACCGTCAGGAGTTCATGCATATGTGGAGAAAGGTCGGTATCGGACCCTTGAAAATGCCAGATATTGGCTAAGAATGCGGAGTGGTCCCAGTCTTTTAATTGCATTGCAAATTCATCAGTGGTAGGGCCTTTTCTTTTCCGTGTTTGTTTGGGAGTCATTTATTTCGAGGATGCTGGGTCCTTGTATGACCGCAAGGTTCAAGGGTCTGGATTATCAGACTGAGGGTCCACGGCCAGTGGGCAAACGAGGGCTTTTTCCTGCAACCCTGGGAATTCAAGTTGCATTAGGTGGATGCTCGAGATTTTGGGGTCCTTGAATCTCAAACGTGAGTTTGTGAGTCCCCAGTGATTGAGTCATCTGAGTCTACATTTTTGAGTCATGAGAGTAAAGGCTGATTTCAGGTCATTCACAGTGGCATCTGAGTTATTTTAAATTTGTGACTTATTACCCTAACCCTAACGAATTTGTGACTTATTATTATTATTAGTTGTAGTAGTAGTATTTATTTCTGATAATGACACCAAGGATTCTTCAAAAGCATCCTAGGCACTGTAGCTCGCAAGCCTGAAGAAACCTGTAGAGAGGAGACAACGAGAAGCAGTTACAGTTTTAGATGTATGCGATATCAATCATGGCTCGGACTCATGTGGCTTAGACTTGAAGTCATGAGAAGATCAGTTCCCCTTCCAAACAGTTCAGTTCCCCTCTCAAACCATCCCCGAATGAGCCCCGACTATAAATCTTGAAGAAACTCAGATCGACTGAACACAAAATCATCAACCACAGGGAAACTATGTTTGGCAAATTATGCACAGTGCACTTGTGTACAAATGCAGGCTCCTCGGTTTACTCAGCAGTATATTTTCCAGTTGCACGGTTACTTGTGGAACCAGCCCAGGAACTTTGTTTCTCTTGATGTACTTGCGAGTCACCACAAACCAATATTCAGCCATGAACTGAGCAAAACTGGAAAGGTGCCACGATTCATCATGTGAGGGGCTTTTGTGGGGAAAGGATTTGTAAACTTTCTGTGTGGAAATGTCAACCGTGGTTAGACTCAACTGCAGACGTTCATGGATTACTGTTAATCCAAACAGGGGATGTAGCAAATTGCTTTATGTAGCATAACTCACGGCTAGGAGTTGCCCTTTTTCCCAGCACCTCAGCAATGCTTAAAATCAAAATGCCACTTGCTGGACTTTGCTTCATTTAATCAGATCCAATTAACTCGGACCCAACTTAATTTTCCAGACAATTGAGGGATTCCTGTCGCGCGTGGTTGCCAAAATAATTGTCGGGGGCGAGTTCAGCGATAGTTCAGAAGTCAGGGTAATGATGTATGACTGGTCTGAAATGGGGCTACATGTGCAGTCTTACTCGTAAGATGTAATTGCATTGCGACCAAAATGAGAAAAAAAAGGAGGTGTCTTTGGATAAATAAACAGGAATGGCAGACGTGACTCAGCGGGCAGGCTCTGGTTTTTTTTGTGGTTTTTTTTCACTATTCTTTATTTCATATCTCTGAGGAATGTTGTGTATCTTTGAGGAGTCTAGATGTATTTATTTTATGGGATGGAAGGCCCAGAGGTCAACCGTAAAGATGAGCCAGGGATCGATGTCCTGAGACTTGTTGCTGGGGGACGTTGCCTCCTTGAATTAAGCGGCCCGGGCGATGTACTTTGCCAGCTTCTCTTGGGCAAAGTTCCGAGGCGACATTAATGGACTGTTGATTTACAGGTTGCAAAGGATCAAGAGTTTCTCATTTTATGGGTAGAAAATGCAGTCGACAACGTGGAGAAGGATTGGAAGTTGATTCATGTACGGTACTTTGTTTCTTTTCATGGTGTTGAAGTGAAATCATCGCCAGTCGTACTTCTGCATCTGCTAGGTGGTTCAGAGGATAGTGCAGGGTTGAGGAGGGAGAGAGTGGAGCTCAGCCAGTAGAAGTGTGCAAGATTCATTGTCCTGGACACCCCTTGAGACTGTGGCATTTGTGTCCTGCTGGGTACGCGTTGGAGAATTACTTCCAGGTTCAAAAAAAAAAAAAAGTTGAGGGAGTCAGGGTTGAAAGTAATTGAAAGCTTTTGAAAAATGTTTCAGAAGTGATGCTCATGAAATTAATTTGAAAAGACATCTTTACAGTATTTGTTAAGAAAAAAGAACAGAAACAGCACTTGTTGCAACTTTGTTTTCTCAAAATTAAAAAGAATCACATATCTGTGCATGTAGATTCAACAGACCTCTTAGTCACATCATGAAAATCGCATGACTGCTCATGTCAGATTAAAGCAGATCCTAGACAGACTCGTGGCAAAACAATGTCAAAGAATGAATCAGCCTTTCCTCTAACAACGTTAATATAATGCGTAAACATGTATATTACTCTATTCACTACACACATGAATAAGCATCTTGAAAAACAGTGTGTGCCAAAACTGCAAACACGTAAACAACCTTCGACGCAAAATACCACCGCATTGTTTGACTGGCCTTGAACCATATGTAGGCTGTTTCATGCTTCCCAGAAAAAAAAACAGTACAGCAGCATGTTGTCCGACATTTCCCGCAATGTTTGCAAACTCAGGAATATTTACAGCCTCGTTCCTTCCTAGAAGTTGTGAAAACAGTTGTGGAGATCATGTGCACAAGTATTGGCAAGTGCATACCAAGTGGCTGTGATGATTCTTAAAGATATACAATTTGTAGTGTTAAACTCCCAACCCCTTTGGCCATCAAAATGTAACACTGCACAGTTATAAACTAGGGGCGCATTCTTCATATACAGTAGCAATTACATGTACATGATAACCTAGCACTGTACATAAATTTAAAGTAACAGTGGCTGTTCTGTGCATTCCTAAATTAATACACTTTAAATTACTTTAACTTTATATTTTAAACTTCAGCTTTTTTGTGGATTGGAGAGGTTTTGTTTATGAATTGTATGCAGAAATCAGTTTTCGAATGGTTTATAAATATTTTTTGAATGTAGATCAATTGTTAATGATGCTTCTGTGGTTTTCACGAGACAGCCATATTGCGAGGCAGGCACCTTTGAACTTGCACGTTCATTGCAGTTGGTGCCAGTAGCTTCTACCTTGGGCGGGATTTTACAAGTCATTGTTTAGTGTTTGTTTAGTGTTGTGAAATCTATTTGCTTGTTGGTTGTGTATTGTACTTCAGGCCAGTGTTTGATTGTTCGGTTACATCATGGAGGAGAGAAGATGAGACATGGGGCAGTCCATTTGGCACTGTTGCGCTTTCATGGTTGAAAAGTTCCCAACTGTCTAGTGTCCCCTGTCAGAAACCTCCATGCCCAGTACATGTTGGCATATGCAGATTGTATTCCCAAGTTTTGTGTTCATTCTGGGGAAAACAAGCAGTCAGGCAGAAGGCTTGGGTTTACCCTAAACTAAACGCGAACTGCATCGGTTACATCAGTGCCTTTTTCAGCGACACGCACACAGCTGCAATTTGTAGCAACATGGCAATGAAGTTCACATGTTCATGGACAAATTGTTTGATACAATTTAGGTATCATTTGTACACCTGTCTAATGAAAACTTACCACGTGTGGTGTTCAGTAGGTACATTTGCACCAGGTTGTTTATAAACCAGATGCACAGAGTGTATTCTTGCTCAACTGTGTTCAGTGACAGTTGACAGTTTTTGCCGCCCGTGATTCACCTCGACTTTTTGGATGGACCACAGGAAGGGGGCAATTCTGCGTCCCTCTGCAGATGTTCATGTATATTCCCCCAGGGTGACATCCACCTCAGTTTGCCTCGACAAGATACTAGCCCTCTGACCCAGAAGCAACCTGGAGGAAATCCTCAATCACCTGGGGAGTAAAGGTTTTACGCAAGCAATAAAAAGATCTTCTGTCATCTGGTGTATTTTGGTCCCATGTTGTCCCAGAGGAGTTGTTACGGCAGAAATGCAATCTTCTACATGCATCTTAGAATGCAGGTCTCTCTTCATGCACCTGTACGGCTTTCAATACCAATGAACATACCAAGGCCGGGGCCAATCATTAAGCTGCTCAAGCATAAAATCTGCTTTAGTGCAAAATAATCTGTCATAAACAAAAATGAAGGTTACCAGCAGCTCAAACTCTATGTGATTGTCATGCTAACCAAAAGACAGCTAAATACATGTTCCATTCCGAAACTATATACATCGGATGGAGTTTTGGCTGGTTATCTGATTTATCAAGCAAGGTTTTCTCACACTTAAGCAAATTTTGTGCTTGAGCAGCTGTATGAAATTGGGAACTGGGTAGTCCCCTTGCTTCTTTATGGCAAGTCCAGGAGCGAAAAATACAGCCTTCTGATCTTGGTTAGCAATGGGAAAAGTCCTAGCTCTCCATGAATGTGTACATTTTAGAGACAGTTTTTGGTGTGTGGGCTGTTTGTTCAATTCCACCTACTTGTGCATGCATTTGCACATTGACTAGGTCTGCAAAACTGTTTTGTCTTTTCCAAATTCTTTCCAAAGGAGAAAGAGAATTTGGCTTAACCACTGGCGTGAGAGCTAGACTTCAAGGACCCCAGTTCACTTTTCACCGTTGAATGTGCTGTCATTGTGAGAGTGGCTCTTCCACGTGCTTGTGAAGAAAACTCCTCTCTCCCCCGAACCGTGGGGTCCGAAGTCTGCCCCCCTCCCCCGTTTTTTACACAGAGCTTAGCATGTGCGTCAATTTTGTATCTTCTCCTTGCTTGTCCCGAGACACCTGTAGGTGAACCGTGACCTTCTTGTAGGTTTCTCCCAACACAGGGAAAAGAATCAGAAGTTCAGGGGAATGGTCTTCTCTCTCTCTTCAGTCCCACTGTCTTGGGTTTGCAGTCTCTATAGGTCCCCTGATTCCCCCTACCTTGAAGCACCTGCAGAAAGAAATGCACAACATCTCCTCACTGAGCGCAGTGGCAGAATTACAACTCCTCCAGGAGCCTGCCCTTTTCCACTGTCTCCAGTTTTGTATCCTCCGGGGTTACGGTGTCTGTTTGCTTGCTACTTATCAGCGGAAGACAGAGCAACCTCTGCTGGGGAGCAAAGTTAGGAGTAAAGACAACCTGTTATCCAAAACGATCAGGGAAATGTCAAGCCAGCTCCGTGGTGATGGATTGGCATAAATTTGCAAACTGCATGTGTATCAATTTTTTTTTTTCATTCTGGCATGAAAGCGGATATTTACCTTGTTTACTTGTGTAGTGCAGTAAGCTTAGTTAGGCATTTAAGTGATTAGTGAAATCAGCACAACTTTATTGCCAGTAGTGCATTGGAAGCATACAAAAGTTGGTTGGACTTCTGCTATACCATCCCAAGTTCCAGTCCTTCCTTGTGTCAGCGTTCTCTCCATTATGCATGTTTTTTTTCTTTCTTTTTCTAATCACTCTCCATGACAATTGGTACACCTATCCATGGAAAAATGTCAAATTTTCTTTCCTGAGCTTATGTTACACATGCTGATCTACGTCAATGCCTTTGGTTTCTTGCATGTGTCATTTTCATCTCCATCTTTTTCCCTCCAAAAAAATCGGATTTGTAGCAGTCCAGCCCCTCCCCTGTGGGAAAATTCTTAATAAATCTGTCCTGGGTCTTAGAAATTTTGAAGTAGAAATGGAATTCAGCCCATGTCCAGAACAAATCCGGGAAATTTAAGTGCCTACAGCAGCATCCAGCAAAATCTAGGGGAAAAAAGTTTTTGCGTGCGAATCAGGACCCTTAACATGTCACTCAAGTATGATTGATTCAGAAGAGTGCCTACCAGTGTCGGCCTTGTGAACTCGCCTTTTCCCTAATTTTTCTTTCTACGGTTGTTTAGTGATTAATGTTTCATCTACTCTGCGGAACATGAAATGCAATCTTTTAATCCAGCGGAACATCGCCGAGGTCACGAACAGAACTCTCGGCGGACCCCATTCCAGGCATAGTGAAACCCCAGGCTGGGAGGGAAGGTCAGGGACGTTGTGCTTGCAACTTCTACCTGCAACTCCCAGTGGGGCGGCTGCTGACAAAAGCCCCGAAGATTAGGACCTGCTGGCTGCTGCAGGCCATACAGCTGTATTGGCCGTGGAATTGTTCCACTGTTTTGGAGAGGGTGGGGTAAGTTAATAGTTGTTTTGGAAGGGCGGGGTATTCAGAATGTACTGTCAAGAGACCGGTACTTTGGGCCAGTTACTTGACCGTGAAAAGTTGTCTCATTCTGAATAGTTCTTCAAAATTTGTCAAGAAACTAAAAAGGGTGTTTTTAGTTGGAAGTTTAACTGAGTTTTGGTGTCCAGGAAAAAAAGGTGCACATTGTATATGCACATACCCGTTTGATACTCTATATGTGTACATGCACATGTATGTGCTTTACATGCCACCATTATCATTAACAAGGTTCAGCCTTGCATCATTGTATTGGAATAATTTTCACATGTGTTTCAGTGGTTACATGTTCAATGTACCTCATTCCCAAATTCAACTATAACTTTGCATATCATCTTAGCCTGTACATTTTTAAAATTGCTTGACAGGAATTTAAAAAAAACAAAACAAACAAATCCTGCCAACCAGGGGGTCACTTGTTTATTTGCCAGGCTGCCCCCTGCCTGAATTTAATGGTTTGCTTAACACCTTCCAATCACCCCCTTACAAACCCCTCAACAACCAGAATTGCCAAGTACACAACACACAGAGTAATAATTCTGGTCAGGCTAATTCAGCCAGACCTGCCCCTCCCCTCTCAGGCCTGGCAAAGTCATTAAAGGGAGGTCAGTGGCCCATTCCATTCTGTGGGTCTGGTCACTAGGCTAGCTGCAGGTGGCCTGCTCATTATTTCTTATCAACCTGTTGATTTGCTGATGAGGTGAGCTCATCAGTGTTGCCACTCTCCCCATCATGGGTGTTTGTTATGTAATAAGGCTCACCTCTGCAGTGGCAGGGGAACTAAATATTGACACTTGAATTAAAGTGCGAAATATTTGGGGTCTAGCAACTTAAGCAAGTCTAGGCTGTTCAGCATTCATGTGGTAGCGTGGAGCTCCATGTTCAGTAAATCTCGCTGCATGCGCTGGCTTGACAATGCCGCCATCATGTCTTTCAGTGGGAGTTGATGTAAATTGTCGGTGTGAGTCCCCACAGTCCTTCTGTTTACAAATGTTGAGTACCATAATGTGCAGGTGGTCGTCTGTCTTTGCATACTGTATTTCATTGCGGCTGTTATTAATTTGCTATTTTGAAACATTTGGCAGTTGAATACTTGATGAATTATTCCTTTGTTTATGTTTGGATCACTGGCCATCTAGGAATCTGTTGGCAAAAATGTATGAGTGTGATGCAGCAGAAGAAATTTTGCCTGATGTACAGTTTAGCTGATCTTCCCAAATCCCAAGTTTTTCCTCTTCACAGTCAGCAGCTTTGCTGAAATAAAGCGTATTTTTAAACGACATCCAGCTCTTTAAAGGGTGGGTTCAGGTTCTTTTCTTTCAGCGCATACCTCATTGCTTGTTTAGGGCGGGGCAAAAACCCGGTTTTGGACAAAATTCTGTGAAATATTAATGTTTAACTACGAGAGTTGATTGAAATGCGCATGATTCTTAATGCACGTAATGGATATATACACGGTTTTTACCACTTGAAGCGAGGTTTTTTTTCTGAGTTTCTGAGCAACGCTGCTTGTTGCAACATACATGAACACCTGAGAGACACACTCTGCATGTGGAATGGTCTCTCTGTTTCAAGCACATTGATTCCCCTGTTATAACTTGAAACTTTTTGTGTTTTAGTCACAGAAACTTCAAGAGGCTTTCCTTCATGGAGGAGGTCGAAGTAATCCACACAGCACATGTACATGTAATTGATTACAGGGTTAACTGGAATGTGACTCATTTAAAAGTACTGGCATCCCCTAATGCGAGGAATAATGTTACTGAAATGCACGTGCTCAACAGGTGACGAACGATAACGCATGTGGCTCAAGTTAGCACCCGTCTTGCGGGATGTGAGTGAATTACTTTTGACGATTCATGGCGTCTGCCCCCTTCCTCTCAATTTCTGAGTGGAGTTAACATTTTTGGGGGAAAGGAATGTTTCAGCTGTGCGACTGGGTCGAGTGGAGCAAGGAGGAATGGAGGATGGGATGGGCAGAGATGGCAACAGAGGAGGGGGTGGTGGGCAACTGTACGTATGATGAGGAAAAACGATACAAGGATTTTTAACTTTCCTAGGCGACTTTGCTAGATCCAATCCTGAATTCTCTAAATTTTTCTAAAAATTGCAGTAAACGAATGGCACATTCTTTATAACCTTAACCCTAACACTCCTCAGTCCTCCAACAGGTGAAGGATTGAGGAGGGTTAGGGTTAATTGAGCATCAAGGTAGTGTGAAGTAAGACCCAATAGTGGTACCCTATAAGCACTTTTCAAACCCTCTCAATTGTCCAAATTTCCTCCAAAGATAAGCTCAAATTTCTATTGGAGTGTTTTCTTGTTTCTTTTTTTTTTACCAATTCGTCAAAGCCATTCACAGCAGAATTCTATGAGAAATGGAGGGTGTGCAAATCTTGATTCTTCCAACGTAAAGCAGTTTAAGGGTTGATGTGTGTTCACCGGTTAACACAGCCCCTACAATACCACGAAAGGCTCTCATCAGGAGTTTCCCTCTAAAAGCCCCTCTCAAAGTGGTGTTGCATAACAGACTCAGCCAAGAACCCCACCACTGTTTTTTTTTTCCCCAGAATTTAGAACCATATCCATGTATTGTGCTTCTCTGAGTGGACAAAGAGACATCCCAGTACCCAGTGCACATCTATAGTCAAAAGTCACACCTCAGAGAGTACGGGTCCCTGGAAACACATCCAGGCAAGTGCGGTAATCTTCTGCAATCCTACAGTGGCCGATTTCAAGGTCACCTCTTGTTTTTTCCCATGGCCGGATTCATGTATACATTTCAACAGTTGCAGGATGTGACACAAACAGGTGGCAAGGTAGAGGGGATATTGCCTGGACAGGAAGGTATTAATTCTCCCTCCCTGCAAAGTCAAGGCAGACAGTAAATCATATCTAATTGTTTCTGCAGACGGAAACTGCACTCTCTCTGCTGGGAAACTAAAGTTTTAGGGACAGATGCATAAAGCCTAAGGCACTGTACTAATGACAGCAGTGTTACAGTTGTGTACATATGTCCATGCTAATAATCATCGAGACGCAATTTAGGGTTGAATTTTTTCTTCTGTTTTTGTAGAAATGAAACTGACCTGTTTTCGTAGACATGCCACACAAGCAGATAAAAACTTGTGAGCACTGAAGAATTACTTCAACCTCCTTTCAAGACTGCCGAAAAAAAGTTGAACAACAGAATTGGCCTCCTGCTTGGCAGTTAAAGTGAAATATAATGTTTATGAAAAACAGAAAATGTTGACATTTATCAAGTAGACGAGTTGGTTCAAAGCTTCAGGTGCATTTCAGCAGGAGACGTACATTTATAAGTGTAGGTTGTGGTCCGTTTCAAACATTCCAACCCATTCTTCAGCTTTCAAAAGTAAATACGACGTAAATAGAAAACAAGCTATTCTTCACTATGGATTTGCTGCTTTGAGTCTGAAGAGATTCCACAAGGGCGCTAAGTGCACAAAGACAGATTTTTACCATTATCAACATTCCCTCAAAAAAACCACACAGGGAGGAAAAACAGGATTTCTAGACAACCTTCACACATTTTTACATGCTGTTTGTTTATTTGTCGGAGCCCACTTCATGTTTTTCCTGGCCCAGAATGTTTCAATGTGTGCGTGATGACGGAATGCTGTGGCAGTTGTTTTTTCCATCGCGGCTCACCTGCGGTGCCAGCGGACCATTCATGTCCATGCTTTGTGATAAGAGTAACAATAATATCTGGCGATGTTTGCACGTAAGTCGAGAGCTGTCATTCTCTTTTTTCTTTTCGTGCCCTTTAACCCACATACAGGTTGCCATTGTCAGAGGGGGACACTAATTTTTTTTTTTAAATTCTGTCACCATTAGGCGATGTTCTTCATATTACCGTCTATATTTGTTTGAGCATTCAAAGAGAAAGTTTGTACAGAGTTGGACAAACTAAAAAATTGGACCTTGAAACGTACAATTACAGTACCTGGTTTGTTTGTGTGCATAGAGTCTGGGATCAAGTCTTCTTAAATTGTCTCAGGCAAAAAAGGTTGGATGTATTTTTTTGTAGCCGGAGGGTTAGAAATGCTGAAGGAGCCAAAAGTGTGTTGAAACAGCAAAGATTAACACAGAACAGAACTGA
Organism: Acanthaster planci; assembly: GCF_001949145.1. Next base: position 480,510 of record NW_019091387.1, on the reverse strand, counting down.
AACACTTGCAGTGTCCAGAGGTTGATAACCATGCTGTCTTTTAAAAGAGTTTATTTCAGTGAAATTCAGTCTTCAACCTTCAAGTTGGATGTGCACACCATATGGGAGATTTGAATACAGTGTACCTGTACAGTGGGGTACCAAATTGATTATTTGGCAGTTCTCTCAGCACGGAAATCTCACTATGACTGGTCGGTCATTTATTATTTTTTTAAAAAGGCAGTCAAAGCCTGCAGACCCTCTTCATTTGTTTAGATCTCCAAGTCAAACTGAATTACATGTACCACTTCCAGTGTGGTAGCATTTCAGACGTGTCTGGCTTCCTGGGTCCATTCATGGCTGCCGAGATGCTATCAGTGTGTACTGTGTTACCAATCATTTTCCAAACTTTCAATCATCAAATCCCACCCTCCCCTTACCCATAAAGGCCGGGTGTCAGATTAGAAACACTGACTGCACTCCCTCCCACGTGGCCTTTCAAAGGTCAAAGCAGCCAATCTTGAGACACCCAGAGAGCAGCGTTTCCTTTCTTGTAGGATGTTGCAACTTCAGATCTGTGTCTATTTTAATGCCTTACACCCCAGCCAGCCAAACTGGGGAGATCGTTTGACCCCTAAGGCTGCAGAGGTCAGATATGATTTGGCTTTTAAGGGTTACAAAGTCAGGTGGTTTCTTGTCTTTTAATGGGACTTTGAAGAGGAGCTTTCAGGGGGTCTTAAGTGGCCCATTTGGTTGTCATTTAAAGTGAGTTACCAGCAGGGCTTGAATCGAAGGATTGAAGTTGGCCAGGGAACTGACTGCTGGCCCAGCCCCTCAGTGTTTTTATTGAGAGTTCAAGTGTAGAGTGAAGACTGTCTATAAAACCATGGAAGAGGTCAGAACATTGGTAATTAGAAGTAGTTCTGCCTTGTTGGGGCATTCTGGCCCTATTTACTGATGACGTTCTACGGTTATTGGTTAGAACAGGAAAAACTGCTCCAGTTTTATAAATATCTGTGTAAATTCCCTCAAACGCCCACCAACGCTGTATTTCAGGGAACGGTCTTGTGCATGTTTTTTTTTTCAATACAATCAGGACTTACTAGCTCACTTCGTCCCAAAGCAGTCTCCGGCATCTAGCAGGAGTAAAATACATAATTCCGCCTGCCTGGTACCCCACTGCTGCCATGATTAAGGGGTTACAGTTCATCAACTCTTAAGCTTGTCTTCCTGTATCAAGTACACCCGAATTAATCCAGGTTACAGACTGCATGTACCCTCTGATGACCAGGCTGTTGCTGGTGCTTTCTTGGGTTAGGAGGGTCAGATCTTTGGCTAACACTTCATGCAACCCGTGACTTTCATGGGTGACTTTTTGATCCCTCTCAGCTTAGCCAGAATGATGAAGCTCATCCGGAAGCATGGCTCAAAGATTTAGCACACACTGTTGTAATGGCTTCAGCACCGGTGTTACACGTACCATGGCAGTGGGATACCTCAGAGTTCACTACCGTTCAGCTTGAAAGTGCAATGTACCTGCACAAAACTGATTGGTACATGCAAGGTGCATGTACATGTACTGTAACTGAACCAGCTATGCATGTATGGGCAGCCATCAGGGAAAATAGACAGCATGAAAAATAAAACTCCAGATTAGAAATTGATATTTAAGTCACCTTTTTATATTTATTGCAAATGAATATAACAAATGCTTTTGGAAGAAATAAGACAAAGAAAAATTTGAATGAAAAAGAAAAGAAATTATTTGTAATAAATGATTCAAAACAAATATTAGAAAAATAAAAATTACAAATTCATCAAATATGTTAAAAAAGTAAACAGAAAAAAGGAAAAGAAATATCAAAGAAAAAAGGGAAAATATAATCAAAATTAGAAATCCAACTCAGAAATATACGAACAACTCAGAAATAAACACCCACATTTACATGTACATGTATGTGTTCAAAACCTTTCTTACCATCAGCTAATGTCTGTTCCTTAAACTAGGAAAAAACATTGTGTTGTTAGCCACCAAGTGTAAGGAGCCCCGCCAAACATTTGGTGCAACTGAAGATCCATGTTCTCCTACTGCAGAAAATACATCTGTCCTCTTTCCTGCGCATGTTTGCCTAGACTATTGTCTGAGGAACCCAACTATCCCATTAACACCATCTTTACAAATTCCCTCAAATTGGAATTGTCATTTTGCAGTGAGAAATCATAGTAAGATACTTAAGAGACTTTGTAGTACTGCTAATGTGAATTAATATAGGTGCTTAAAATGCCGGGAAAAATCTTTTGGCACTTAAGAATTTGTTCCGTAATGCCGCAGTTCCTGTGTCATTTGCTTGGAGCGGTTTTCAGTGTGTAACACTCTGGTAACCTCAACCTTCTGAAATCCCTCAAAAACCCACCAAGAAGTTGGCCCCTTGGTTACTGTTTCCTTTTAGCGGGGGAGGGGGAATACTCCCCAAAAGTTTGCATGTAAGCACCAAGAATAAAGCGTTCAGGCTCTTTTCAGCTCCAGAATTCACCAGCAGTTTCCCTTTTCACCCTGTAAACTAAAATGTGGCCCCGTTACGTGTCTGCACCTTATATCATCAGGACTTGTCAGGGACTTTGAGTAGTCCTCAACAGGTGCGAGACTGGGGCAATACG